>JANTPZ010149845.1:0-12303 GCA_025593235.1 Vachellia pachyceras
ATTGTGTGATTGAATAAGGTTTGTTTATAAAACGTTTTTTTAAATGCGTAGTTGATCTATATTTAAAATCTGAGCTATTTAATGATAAAATTAACAAACATGGTGATACTAAATTCACGTAATTGCTCATTTAGCGACGAAATATAATACATTTAGCGGTAGAATTGGTAAATTTAGCGATCATGTTTTGTTCCATAATTACCATTTAGCGACGAAAAACGTTCCATAATTATCATTTAGCGACGAAAAACGTTATTTAGCGACGGAATTAGCAACGGAAAACTCTATTTAGCGATGCCAAATTTTATTTAGCGACGGAATTAGAGAGGGAAACTGTCCGTCGCTAATTCCGTCGCTAATTAGAGAGGGAAACTGTCCGTCGCTAATTCCGTCGCTAATTAGAGAGGGAAACTGTCCGTCGCTAATTCCGTCGCTAAATTAGCGAGGGAAACTGTCCGTCGCTAATTCAGTCGCTAATTAGCGAGGGAAACTGTCCGTCGCTAATTCCGTCGCTAAAACGTTCGTCGCTAATTCCGTCGCTAAATTTAGCGACCCTCGTTTTAGCGACGAATTTAGTGACGGAAAAAATCCGTCGCTAATTCTGATTTTTCTAGTAGTGATTCAAGAGACAAATTAACTAAACAATCCCCTCTCTCTTCTCTCAAAATTCTGCCACCTCTCTCTCTCACTCCATTTGGTCAGATTTTTCTCTCCCCCAAGCTCCCAAAAAATGCCACTTTGCTTCCAAGGAAGAAGAAGAAGAAGAGAGCTCTCATGCAACCTTAAGTTAATCATCTAAACAACCAACTCTTTCCATTTCTCTACTCCTTGTAACTTCTACTACCTCTTTAGTGGTTGATTTCCTTGATCAAAACCCTCTTTTTGAACATGAAAAGTTAGGGTTTCAAGATATGGAAATGAAAAAGAGAAGGCTTTTAAGGTAGTAAAGGGTTGCAAGTTCTTTCTTGAGTAGTAAAGAGTAGTATGGTATGTGTTGTTGGTTGTTTTATTGTTGTAAGAATTTTTGAAACCCTAAAGCTAAGAGGAAGGTGCTGTCCATTTGAAAACTTGAGAGGGAAAGATGTATTTGAGTGGTATGATGCGTGAAAAGTAGTTGGAAAGCAAGGATATACATGCATATGAAAATAAAAGTTGAAAAATCCAAACTTTCCTCTTTTGTGCAGTTTTTCGAAAAAATCAAAAGAAATAGAAGGAGTGGGATTTTGATGATTCTAATGCTTCCAATGGATTTAGAAGGCAATTTTGTGTAGGGTAAAAGTAAGAAAAGAATTTTGGAAGCATTGGAAAGCAAAAGAACAAATTTCTAAAGTTTAAGGGGCTTGCAAGAGCAATATATGAATATTGCGTTTTTTTATTATTTTTCTTGGCCTTGATTGGTGGCTGGAAATTTATGAGAATGTAAATATATGATGTTTAGGAAGTCAAGAGCCCAAAGAACTTGTTGGGAAAGTCCATCAAGAGATGATTTAAGTTCAAGGGAATTAAGAAAAAAAGGTAGCAAAACCCTCTAATCTTAAGCTTTATAGCTTTTGAAATGTACTAAGTTATGCATGACTTGTTTAGAAAATTATGATGATGAAAGTGTGAAAATGTGCTATTGTTTGCTATGGCTATATGCATTTGATTGTTACATGTTGCAGTTTTATGAATTTATGAAAGATTGTCATGCTATTTTTATGATTGTGTTAGAAAGTTTTGCTATTGGGATTTCCAAATCTCATCCCCCAACTAATCATGTAGGTGGAAGCTCAAGCAAGGGTAAGAATGAGATTATTGATGGTTGAAGATATTATGTTTGCTTGAGGAATTTTGTGTAAACTATAAACCCCTATGTGAACTATAAACCCCTATGTGAAGAAGCAAGTGAATATGTGATGATCATGCATGAAAATGGACTAAATAAGCTAAAGGATGATAAGCAAGTAATCATGCATGGTAATTTTTAAGAGAAGTTAGATTTCAAAACAAATGGGTTCCAAAAGCCCTAGAAACTAACATATTTCCAACGTCAATGAAAAGTAGCAAATGAGCTCCAAATGAGCTGAAATTTTTCATTTAGAAACTACACATTCTAAGATTTAAAATGATATAAAGTTTGCAAAATTTGGATATGTATTTTGAGAGATATGATTTTCCAAAAATTGAGGTAAAATCTGGAAAACTGGAATGAACCATTTCGGACAGTGTATGGTTTTTGAATAGAATGTATCAAATGGGCAAGAATTGGAACCAATGAGTATTTTTTTCCTTATAGTTCACTTAATAAGAAAAATTTAGAAATTGTAATCACTCAGTTTCAAATTTTCTAGAATTAATTATGATTTTTTAAAGTTGGGCCAAAAATATGGAAAAAGACCCATGAATAGTGCCAGCCTTTTTATTGAAACATTTTTGAAAATTTAGTTCTCAATTTTGGGTCAAACCTTGATATCCAAAGCCCAAGAGTAATTCCTAAGTGATCTAGAATAAGAAGGTAGGGGGAAATACGAGGTGTTACATTGTGCTTCTGTTAGAGCATCTTTTGTGTGTGAAGCGAGGAGGAATCTAGTATGTGATGCACTACCTTCTTGGTTTTTAAGGTCCATTAGTACTTACTTATACAACCAAACATTTGTTCTCTTTATAGGTTGACTTTCCTAGAGAGTAATCAGATTATCATGTATCAATGCTTACAATCAATTTTCAACTATTTTGGGCATTTCACCATGTGTTTAATAAATGGAACTAGAATAGCATGTCCATTGCTGTTGAATATTCAAGCTCAAAAAAATATTAGTAAATTGAGAATACTCGAGAAGTGAAAAAAACATGAGAAAACTGTTTAAAAATACTGCTGATTAATGTGACTTAAGAAACAATGATTTACTGTAATGAAATGGGGAAATTCATAGGGTTATAGATATAGGGAAGTGCAGGTTGCAGATTCCATATGCTGGTCAAGTCTTGAACTTATTGAAGGGGAATTTTGTTACTGACCATCTTCCAGCCATGAATTTTTTCATATTGGAAAATGGAATTATGGTATGGAACTGAATGGATCGTTCATTATATTTGATTCTATTCATTATTAACAGGGAGAGGGTTGGAGTGTAATTTGATTCTAGTTTTGAATCCTTGAATAGCTGGAAAAAAAAAAAGAAATATGGAACATACCTGTATATAGATCACAGGTCAGGCCAGACCTAAAACAGGCCCAGGCTCAGGCCGAAAGTTTGGCCTGTATATAGACCATAGGCCAGGCCAGGCCAACCTCTCCCCAAACATGCCTGGTCTATTTGGGGTGGAGCCTGGTCTGGCCTGTTTCCACCCCCAATGACCTTACATCCTTTTAATAAATTTAAATATATATAATATTATGTTACATAATAAATTATATACAGGTATAATTATATATACATTTATATATATGTATACATATATAATAATATTAGAAACTAAAACTAAATTGAATGATAACTTTAACGTATGTGTCCAGTTATTTTATATATTTTCATTTAATTTTATATATAATATATTATTGATTGGACAATAATTTTTATATATATAATTATTAGATTTATATTTTTTAATTTAAAAACAATTTTTTAATACAAAATTTGTCAATCGGAATTGCTGACGGAACAAATGGCAGCCTAATACAAAAGCATCCCACCAGGTAGGATCAAAGAAGAAATAAATGTACACATTTTTTATCGACGAGTGAAGAGGTTATTTTCAGTTTGTGGCTAATAACCAATAACACATTCAACTATATACAATTATAAGCATTAACAAGACGGCAACATTCTGAATTGCATTAGTCTCATCCTTGTCTGGCCGGCAACAAGACATTGATCAACAACTTCACCAACTGTTACATGCTTACAATAAACATAATAATTACCATTAGAATGTTTTTCACAAAATGAATTTTGGTTGTACAATTACAGATGGTGTGTATTAATACACAACTACAAGCGATAAATTATTAGATTATTATAATATTCATATAGCATGTTGAGCATCCTAAAGGTCCAATTTTATACTTTCATATAGTACTCTTGAGAGTTTTTTTTTTTTGTGCATAGAAGTTTTGGTAAGTTAGATCTTAGGAGTTTACCAAAATCAAGATATACCTTTAGACTTAACGCATACAAATGTAATTATAGATCGCCTCCCACCAACAATGTCCTCACATCAGCAATAATATTTGTTCATACGACCTTATATGATGAGTCAATTCCTTACCAATTATATCAATCTTGGCATACTGTTGAGAGTTTTGTTTATATTTTTTTTAGTAAACGCACATTTCACTAAGAAGCATGAGTTGGACCTACATTATCTTTGAACTACCATATTGGATGGGATGTTATACTAAATCATGTAGTATCTAAGTTTTCGATAACTGGATACAAAGGTTAAAGTTGTAGCTAAACACTACTTAATGATTTTTGAAGATGAAAGGAAAGAGTAAATATGGAAATAGAAAGAAAATGAGGGGGTAAAAATGTCATTTCCAAAATGTAGAAATAGTAAGAGAAAAATAGTCAATTTGAAAAAGTAATGACATTTTGGTAAATTTGAAAAATTAAAAGGTATTTTTATCAAAGTTTGACTAGAATATCAAAAATATTACAGAGCTCCAAAAGATAGAAAAAAATTCACTGATCAGTAATTGAGGCTTAGTTTAAGTTACAATGACCAAAATAACCTTTACAAAAATTTTAAGATCATTTAATTTTGGCTATTTAATAAATAACTAGAATTTACTTCCCCGCGCGATGCGCAGGTAGATTTCATTTTATTATATCAAAAAAAGATATCACATCATGTCACCACGTTAATATAATATATCTACATAACTGACCTCAATACTATGTCACAACAAAGTTAACATTTAATCATAAATCAACAACTATGAACTGTTACTTAATAACCAAATGACATGCAATTACATTGAAAACATTTTACTTACCACTTGGAACTACAAACATCAAATTGAAAACCAACGACCTAAGATTTTCCTACAACCATTTACATTCATCCTAACATCTGGCAACTCTAACCATTAACATTGTATCATTAAACTTACATATAATTGGCCATGGGTAAATTAATATTTCTACTACAATAGCAATCTATTGCACAAATCATTTGAAATTCAAATGCAAAAATATGAAATTGAACCTTTCCTTTAATTAGCAAAACCATACTAACTTTAATGTTCCAACATAAATATAACATGCATCCAACCAAATAGCCAATATGCCTTTAACTAAACTCTACCTTGCAAGACAATAACAACATACTCTAAAGATTCACCAACGACATTTGTAAGCGGCATGAGAAAAACTTAATGATCTTCAATTTAAGATAATCTTGATTTTTCATACTTTAGAATACAGGTAATACATTCAAATAGACATTCATAAGCGCCATGAGAAAACCCAATGAGCTTCAATTATTCAAAACTACAGGACATAATAAGCAACATTTACTCACATAAAAAATACAGGAAAAACAAATGAAACTAATAATGCAGCTACCCCATTTGATCATCATCACCAGAAATTAATCCTAGCCGTACAATTTGCTATGTGACCGACATCATGCTCAAGTAGGAAGAAAGCAATTCATATAGTTCATGGCTAGATGCCAACAAATGTAAAAAAAAAAAAAAAGCAACATTGTTCAAAGCTAAGATAAGAATAAGCTTATAAGGTAAATCCATATACTCAAAAATTATTATTCCAAAGCATGTAATGAATCTGGCTATTAGAGCATGGCTAGATTTTGAATCAACTGTTTTCTAGGACACTTTTCAAAGAGGTAGATCTAATTGTCGATATACAAGGGTTAGCATCAGTGTACTGGACAGTTGAAAGCACATTTCCAGCATATTTAGGCCTACAATATAATATTAAAACCATACTATCAGTCAAATAGAAATTAACATTTTTATTGCACATGATTAAGAGCAAAGCATGTTCATGTAGACAAAAAACACGTCATTTACTCATTTCACTTGATGAAAACCAAGAAAATTCAACCATTAGATACTGATTCACTCTAACAGAGCCATTGGTTAGCCAATAGTAGCTACTAATTCACTCTAACAGAGCCATTGGTTAGCCAATTTGTAACTGTAGACATGTATATAGTTTATATATATAAGATGGTTCCTGCATGCACGATGAAAAAAAGCTGCACCTTTAAATTTGTTGACACCCACAAAAACAATTTGATGATTGATTTGGCTGATGGAAAATGCACAGCAAATAATTAAAATTATTGCCACAGATTTCTTAATCTCATAATATTCAGTGTCGCCATGTGGGCTGTGGGTGTCTTTCAATCCAACTACATCTCAGGCCAAATAAGTTTGTTACAAATTCAAACACAAGAAACGATATTCAAGATGGTATGAAAGAGTGAAAAGACAGAAATGTCATGATAAGCATTGAGCATGATAAACATAGTCTAGCTTAGTCTACATCAATTTCGCAGATATCTATAGCAAAATATCAAACTTATCAATAACATTTACTATAAATTGATATAAACGTTGTTAAGAGTATCAAATAATGTTGCATTCCATCACTTTTTTTAAGCGGTTAAATTTGATAAACTTCATCTAATGCATGTCCAAACAAACGGTAAATACATATGATAAGTCCCCATTTCAATTAATTTGTCATTGTAAGCTTATAACTGCTTGTATACATGAAATTAAAGGCACAAATTTATCCAATATGACAAAAATGCAAACGCATCTATCTTTCGTGGTAAACATTATTCTCATGCACAACTTTAAAAAAGAGATATTTTCATTATTCCATATAATATGTATGCCAACCCAACATGCATTATAGTGGTGAAAGCTCTCTACCGCAGAAATGAAACTTTTGATATACACCGATTAAGCTCCTTCAATACCGCCAATGTAAGAATGAAACTTCACCTTCATTCATTTGCTTGTGTTGGAAAATTTTTAGAAATTCCTAGATCCACCTTTAAATTAGAGGTAAACTAAATATAGATTATAATATAATAGAACCACATAAAAAATGGAACAAAACAAACAAGTGTGTCATGTTTGAAGTTCTTTGTGGCTGCTTTCAAGTCTCCAAAACTGAATACCTTCAGGTTTGGAGTTTCTAGAATTTTCATGATGGGGGCGGGAAGGGAATCCCCAAGGCTTCCACTAGCTAATTCTGAAAATTGACTCTTTGCAATAGTGTTGTTCGTAGTAGAGAACCCAACATTTCTACTGTCAGTACTCGCTGAACCTACAAAGGCAAATCAACAGTCAAAGAGAATGTAAATCTAGCTTTGTTTCTCCGAGGACTTTAAAAAATCATAAGAACATTGACCAAGTTTCACCTAATTTTTATGACCCATTGCAAGAAATCCCAAATTATGGAAGATAAATCTCATTCTCACCTGAATATGGATTTCTACTTATAATAGACGCCGGTCCATCATCGTGGGCGAGAGACCCAAAACACAGACCCATATCGGGCTCCCAGCCCACAAAGCTAGCATAAAATAGCTCTCGCAAACCCTGAAATGGCGGTAATGAAGAAGGGGAGGCTTAAGGGAGCCAGAGGATACAAAGTGTATGAAAGAAAAGGAATTTGAAAATCTTGACCTTCATCGGCAAACGACTTGTTGTTAGGTTTTCTTCTGCTCATTACTCATTGGGCCTTCATCCGTTGAATCACCGTTAGGATTTCTGTTATTGGTGTCCTCTGCCTCCGATCCCTGCATCACAAAAAAAAATCAGCTCGATTAGTATGGCTACATCCGAATCATAGCAAGGCGGTGGAAAGAAACTTCCGAAAAAACCATAGTGACTCGTGATCACCCACTTTTCCACTCGGATCGATCATTGTTTCGAAGATCAAAATATAACAAAGATCGGCGAAATGTGGAAGGTGAAATGGGAATTTCTTATCGAGTGAATCCCTTGGAATGTAGCCGTGCAGTTTAGAGACCAGAACACACCCTCACGTTAACGAAAAAAATATCTCACTTCTTGCTCTCACCTACAGAGCGGCGAAAACGGGGGAGGCGATGAGCATTTAAAACATCAGAGAGCAAAGGAGGAAGCTATAGGCGGGGAATTTAAAATTCAAAATTTTTTCTTGGGAAGAGACCAGGATGGATGTAATCAAACGAACACTTCGGAGACTGCTTCATAGTTCCGCTGAGTACGAAGTTGTTAGCGTGTGGGAGGCTGAGGACCAGGGCACTACGTTTATTCAGTGAGGATTGCGTGGGGCTAAAATATTTCTTTCCTTTTCACCAAAAAAAAATATTTCTTTCCTACATAATAAGCGGATGTAGAATGAGGGAAAGAAATATAAAACAGTGGGTAACATGTCATCCTTGGCTTGACGGTGGAAAGTCAACTGAGGGCACAGTGCTTGCATTAGTAGAGCAGCGGTGTAAAATCAGAGCTTCATTTATTGTCCTTTCACAATTTCATTTATTATGTACTGTGCAATTCCACAACACAATTTGAAAAGCATCAATTTCAAGGTGTTTTTCCTGTTGGGTACTGTGCTGATCGGAGGCATTTTGGCAAGCAATCCTTTATTGCTTTTTTTTTCATGGTCAGAATATGATGGTTAGTTGCTGTCGATAGAAAACATTAGCTGTTCACTGTGCATGCAGCCCTATAGAAGCCATTCCTCCGAGCCGTATAATTCCTTATGAACAGTGTTCTGAGTGTGGAGACACTGTTAAGTCGAGATTTCTGTGAGCCGATGGTTGAAGAGGTTTTAGTAATAGGTTGATTAGTAAGAAATAATTATTTAAAATACCTAGAGGCCTCATATGTCTAATTTTAGAGCAAGGAAAAATAACTTGAAAATTCTAGTAATTTGTAAAATTGTTTTCAAGAGAAAATTATGAACAGTTTTCCTAATCAGAAAAAAAAGGTCCGGAGAAACCCCGAATCAGGGTTTGTGTAATTGCTCGGCAAACGACTTGTTGTTAGGTTTTCTTCTGCTCATTACTCATTGGGCCTTCATCCGTTGAATCACCGTTAGGATTTCTGTTATTAGTGTCCTCTGTTATTAGTGATCAGAAAAAAAAGGTCCGGAGAAACCCCGAATCAGGGTTTGTGTAATTGCCTAAGGAGTAACTTTTACATTTACATTGCTATTATTTTTGTTTATGTAATTGCCATGATAATTCTATGTTGAGTAATGTATGAACATGCAAATTCTTACTTAATGCTTGTTGATGATATGCATTGACAAAGTTTGAATGTAAGAACCTAAGGTCAGTTATGCATGTTTAAGTTTCATAAGCTTGTATTCATTTCATAATAATGATTATGCACATTAATGCATTGTTAGAGATATTTGCTATTGAGATTCTATGAATCTCATTCTCACGAAATATATCATCTTACGTCAAAGTTCAAGAAGTGTAAGCAAGGAGATTGAAGATTAAAGTTGCTTATTTCTATTGTTGAAAAAAAAAAGGATGCAAATGTATGCATATTGAATTATGCTAAATTTTGGGTAAATGTTTGTTAAACCTTTACAAAACCAAATATATGATAAGTGACATGTAGACATGCAGAGTGTGACACCTCATATTCTCCCCCTATTTTCTTATTAATGATCACTTATGAATAATTCTTGGGTCTTGGATATCAAAAATTTGTCCAAAATTGTGAACTAGAATTTTTAAAAATGGAAAAGACGCTAGAACTGTTCACAGTGCCATTTTTCAGTTTTCTGACCTAATTTTGAAAAATCATAACTAATTATAGAAAACTTAAAACTGAGTGATTCCAATTTCTAAATTTTTCTTGATAAGTGAACTATAGGGGAAAAATACTCATGGGTTCCAATTCTTACCCATTTGATACAGTTTATTCAAAAACCTCATGCTGTCCGAAATGGTTTGGTCCTGTATTCCAGATTTTACCTCAATATTTGGAAAATCATAACTCTCAAAATACAATCCAAATTTCGTAAAATTTATATCATTTTAAAGCTTAGGATGTGTAGTTTCTGACTGGAAAATTTCAGCCCATTTGAAGCTCATTTGCTATTTTTAATGGTCACTTGAAACAGATTCATTTTTAGGGCCTTTGGAACCCCTTCAACTTTGAAAACCAATTTTTCTTTTGTTACCAAAACCTCTTTTTGGTTCATGATCTTAACTCTCATGCATGATTAGTTTCTTATCCTTCTTTAGCCTTCTTAACTCATGATCATGCATGCATCATCCCATATTCATATGTTCTTCATGTTGTAGCTAGGTTACAACCCTAACAACTTCAAAGAAAAATAGCATCTTGCATATTTACACAAAACAAGCAAGCATATGCATCATCATCTTCAAGGATCAAGAACATTTTCCTTACCCTTGCTTGTGCTTGCACCTATATGGTTAGTGGGTGGGAGATGAGATTTGGGAATCCCAATAGCAAAACCACATAATCATAACAAAGTGAATGTGCATACATGACTTTATGGCATGTGTATGAATACATAAACATGTGACACATCAAACTTTACTTTAGCATGCATATGGCCATAGCACAAAAGTCACATTTCATACACAAATCATGCACTTTGCTCATCATAAAAGTTCAAGTAACATTCACAATTCATTTTCTTAAAACATAGAAGGAGATTAGTAGTTTTGCTACCTCAAGATCTTAGCTTTCCTTTAATCCAACTTCCAAAGTGTTCTTGGTTTTTTTTCAAGATGCTCTTGAGAAATCTTAAACCCCTAAAAATCATGCATAACATTCATATAAACATGCCATCATCAAAATACAACAAAACTTGCAAAACACATAAAACCCCCCTTTTTGGTTTTCTAAGTGTCCTACAAGTTCAAGACTTGATTTTTATGGCCCTTTGAGCTTCTAAAATCCATCTATTAGCTTTACCCTATACAAAATATCATTTTGAAGCCAATGGAACCATCAAAATTCTCAAAAACACATCCTTTCTATTTTTTCTTTAGCTTGGATGAAAATAGCAAAAATAAGGAACGGAAGGGTTTTTCAACCTTGCTCATGAAACCATGTGTTTCCTTGCTTCCAAAAACCCTTTTTTCCTAACTTTGATCTACTCAAAAACACCTTCCCTTAGACCAAAATAAATTTGGGCAGCACCTCCCCATAAAC
The DNA here is from genome assembly GCA_025593235.1 of Vachellia pachyceras. NCBI lineage: Eukaryota > Viridiplantae > Streptophyta > Magnoliopsida > Fabales > Fabaceae > Vachellia > Vachellia pachyceras. The sequence goes on from JANTPZ010149845.1 coordinate 11,168, forward strand.
TTGAGCTTCCCAAAATTTTAAAATAACTCAAACCAACCAACAACAAAGTTCATACTACTCAAAGAGTAACTTGTAACCCTTTACCACTTTAAAAACCTTCTCATTTCCATTTTCAACTCTTGAAATCGTAGCCTTCCTCTTCCAAAAGAGAGGCTCATTCAAGGAATAACTCAAACCAACCAACAACAAAGTTCATACTACTCAAAGAGTAACTTGTAACCCTACCTAGAGTTATGGAAGCTTGGAGCTCTTCTTCTTACTTGGGGAGGGAGTGATTTCTAGAGAGAAGGGAGAGCAATTTCTGCTCAAAGAGAGAGAGAAAATGGCGTGCAAATGAGAGGGAAGAGAGAGGATTTGATTAGTTTAATGTGGTCCCACTAATAAAAAAACATAATATACCTACGGATTTTTCCTGCGAAAAAAATCCGCAGATAAATTTCCTGCAGATTTTTAAATTCGCAGGAAAAATACCTACGGATTCTAAAATCCACAAGAAATATTAAATTTTTTTAAAAAAATTTAAAATATTACCTGCGGATTTTAAAATCCGCAGGTAAATTTTAAATTTTTTAAAAAATTACTTGCAGATTTTTTTCCGCAGATAATTACTTATTTTTTAAAAAAATATTACTTGCGGATTTTAAAAATCCGCAGGTAATTTTAATTTTTTTTAAAATAAATTTAAAAATATTATCTACGGATTTTATTTCTACATGTATATTTACATGCGGATTAATCCGCAGGAGTAAGTTTTTAAAAATTCTTTCCCTAAATTTTCATCGTCCTCAACTTTTTCCCTCCATTGTGTCTTCCCTCTCTCTGAAATTTTCCAAAGCATCGGTGCATCAGCTTGATGAAGTTGATGAGGAGCATCGTTGGTGAGGGCCTGTTCATGGTTGCTTTCGGAAATGAAAAAATTTCACTACTATCCTTTCGCTTTCACCACAAAAGCACCTTTCTTTTTTCACACCCATCTATCGTTCTCATCGTCTTCCTCAGTCATCAATCACCATCCTCCAGATTTTAGCTGAAATGCATGCTGTTTGGAGACTGTCTAGCCCCTGATTATTCACTGTACCGCTACCCTTTGTTGCTCCCATTACTCCCAGTGATTAGCAGTTATGATTTTCTTGAAG
>JANTPZ010149851.1:3960-14264 GCA_025593235.1 Vachellia pachyceras
AAAACTCACTAGGAAGCAAGAGAGTTCAAGAGAAAGTTTAATGAAGTTTTACATTGATTCTTGCCTTGAAATGGCTTGTGCTTAATGACCATAATATTGTGAATTATGTAGGCCAGAGTTTGGTGAAATGAATTGGTTTCTCAATTGATCAAGAAAGCATCCAACTTAAGGAGAGATTAAGAGCTAAAGGTAGCAAGACCTTCTAACCCTAAGCTTAATTGCTTTGAAAATGTGTATGAATTATGCTGAAAATTTGTGATGATTGAAAGTGTGAATATGTGCTATTGTATGCTATGGCTATATGCATTTCATTGTTACATGTTACACTTTTATGAGTTCACACTTATATTGAAAGTTGTCATGCAATTTTATAATGTGTGTTAGAAAGTTTTGCTACTAGGATTTCCAAAAATCTCACCCTCCCCCACTAACCATTTTTAGGTGGAAGAATACTCAAGGGTAAGAAGGAAGTGAATGATTCTTGAAGCAAAAGGGATATAAAATGTTGTGGAATATGTTATGTACTTTACGTTATGATGTTTAAAGTTGTAATGTAATATGTAATATGACTTGGGTATATATCATGGACTTATGATAACTAGTATATACTTTAAGAATGTCTAATTACATGGATTAATGTGGTTAAGAAAAGTTTAGAAATCAAAGTGATAAGTTATGAAGTTAAGTAGGGCTGAAATTTGACCAAGTGCTGGAAGTAAAGTTGGTCATTTTCCCTACTTTGCCCTGTCGGAAAACAAAGTAATTGAACTCCAATTGAGCTGACTTTTATGGAAAAATAGTTCACATTGCGAGGTTTCTAATGAGCCAGAGATCACTGGAATTGGAATTCTGTACAGAAAGTTATGACTGTTCAAAGTTGACGAAAAATCACAGAAAAACCTGGGAAAATGAAAATTACCATATGAACAGTACATTTTTACGAAAGAATCTGTGCCAATTGGACTAGTTACTGTTCAAATGAGTATTTTCCCCTAATAAAGGAATTTGTAAGATTCAAGTAGAAGTTGGAACCACTCAATTTTAATTTTTCTAGAATTAGTTATGAATTTTCAAAGTTGGCCCGAAAAATTGTGAATAGTAACTTTCTTAAAAATGAAAGTCATTTTGGTTCCTTTTTACAATGTAAGATGTTTGAAGCCATTAAATGGTTCCAACTTATCATAATGGAAGCTAAGAGGGATAAATAAGAGGTGTCACACATGCTCTTACTTCTTATCACGAGGAGCCGACATTCTTTCAATCGCCTCCCTCTACCGGTATCCACGTGAACAGTCTTCAACAATAGCAGCGTGCTAGCGCCTCTTTATTTCACTCTCTCTCTCTAGGGTTTCGTGGCTCAAGTGCGAATTCAAATTCAGAATGGGATGTCTCTTCTGTTCATGAGCACTTATATTTATAAAGCTCATAGAGTGCATCATAATCAAAATCTTTTATTAATATTGAAAAATTTGAATTTTAATTTCAAAAGGATATTCTAGATCTAATCTTGAAAATAGGATTTCAAAAGATATTCTAGATCTAATCTTGAAATTCGAATTTCAAAAGGATTTTTAAGATCTAATCTTGAAATTCGAAGTTTGAAATTCAAAATTGAAATTCGAATTTTGCAATCTTAATTTGGATTAAATTGATTTGATCAAATCATATCCATTTAATCAATCCAAATAATGAGCCAACAGATTTAATTTATCGTTATAAATTAAATTGATGCTAGTTATTTAATTTATCAAATAAATTAAACTAACACACACAAATATTATTTATATAATATTGTGCAATTTTGAATTTCAACATATATACACATATATTTAAAATTAGAATAAACCCTAGAAATAAAGCTTATGTTGGGATGTTCTTGCATGCGACCCCGTAGGCCCATATAAAGTTGGCAGTGGGCTAATCTCACCATAAGACCACAAGTCTCAAGTGGTCTCTAGCAAGACATTACGGCTATCCAAATCATATGGGGATTGTTAACACGACGTAACCTTTTATGCAACATCACATCCCTTTTGTCACGCGATATCTCGGTCAAGGGTGAGTCATGGATGACGTCATCCTCCTATTCCTAACCATTACTTTCTCGATCCCTGATTGGTCTGATCAAAGAAACAAAAAACCCTTTTCGTTACAGCATGGCCATACATTTCTCAAACTCATTCATGAGGGGCCCAGTAATATCTCTCAACTAATGTGAGGGACAAATCCCATCTTGATCACTCACATTCCTCCACATGAAAACCTCTAAGCTCGATCATAGCCTTTGTCATCACTCGTCAAAGGTTACCTTTGACTAGGTCAAAGCTTAACAATTCCCATGTAAAAATCCATGATGATCTCAGGTCGAAGGGCATTGTAACGTGATTATATATGAGATAAGCTATTGACTTAATCCATGTAGCTTTTTCATAGTGGGTCGGTCCAGCACCTTGTACTCTTACAAGTGCCTATGACTTTGACGCGTATCTCCATACCTTATCAAAGTCACACTAGTCTCACCTTGCCTATGCTCCAGCATAGACAACTAACCAGGGACATTTAAGACAATATTCATAATTCGTCTATGGATGCAAATATCACAATAAACATGCAAAACATATGATAATTAAATGGAGAAAATACATTAAAATGAATAATGTGCGAAGTACAATGATTGGCTCTAGGGCACAATTTCCAACAACCTATTCAGTCATATTTGAGTTTTAATACACTACCTTTTCTTTAATTTTATTTTTGCAAAATTACACATCATATATAAATACAAGAATACAATCTTAACGATTTTTGTTGATAATAAATAAATTTACCCCATCGTTTTATTTTTTAAACATATTATTTTATATTTTGTTGCAACTTACAAAGGTTCAATCATTATCCACATCACTAATAATCAATAGCTTATAAACGCAAAAAATTAAAAAATAATGCTTAAAGTTCAGAAAATTTTTATAATGTTTAATAAAATAAAGGTTAAGGTGCAATTTCAAGAACTAAGTTTGTGGCACCATTAAGTTTCGAAAGGAGCAAACATACACATAATGTTGTCAAAATGATACATATTTGACAATGATAACGGAATTTACAAATGGTCGTTACCCACTTTGGTAACGAGGCACTGACGTGGTATACAGGCCTTGCAAGTTTGAGCAAAACTCACACCATCGGGGGTAAAAAGCGTTCTTAGTGATAAGCTGCACATTGATTGCTGCATTACCTAAAATGGCCTGTGTGGTGCAGCCAACCGGGCCCTACGGCAGAGGTAGAGGAGGTGGTGTTATTACCTTCACCGGATTTGGCTGCGATGAAGTTAATAATGCCACGGCAAGGTTGCTATGAAAATGTCACCTTCTTGTAATCATGAAGCAAATAATCCCATTTGTCGTTACATTGGTTTTGGCTTTGCAAATGTCCATGACTCCAACAAGTATTCTCCACCCACTTCCACCGTAGCTCATCGCTAGTTTGGAGGGCTCTTATAGGGTTGAGCTGGAGCGACAAAGTTTTCGATGAAGAGAAATGAAGGGATTTAGAGAAAACGTACCAGATAAACATCCTTGTTCTTGATCTCTTCAAGGCCAATCGCCTCCTTTCTTGTCACCATCTTCACCGATGACTTGCTCGACTGGAGATCCCAAAAATGAGAGGTGTAATATCCATCCTTTTTCTGTAAATTAAAATAGAGGCAAAACTGGTAATTGTGAGGTGAAATAAGTCTCACAAATAGAAAGTACAGAAAAAGAGGATGTCGATGGGCTAGAAAACCCAAAGTTAGACCTGGTCTAGCAAATAATATTTTATCAGAACTCCTCAATTAAGCGTGCTTAACCTGAAGTAATGGAAGGTTGGGTGACCCCCTGTGGATGACATAAATATCATTGCATGAAAAGATTAAGGGCATAAAAGTCAAGGACAATCTTGGTATTTTGAAAGATTAGAAAAGTAAGGGTAATTTGGTAAGTAAGAGAAAGTGTAAGGGCATTTTGGTCATTTAACAAATTCAAAGTTAAAATGTTAACAGTTGACAAAAAAATCACAGATGCCCAATAGATAGAGTTGAACTTACTGATAACCGTTGTGGTTCCTAAACTTTGAGTTACAACTTAGATTTATGTCTATAGAATTTTGAAGGACATAAGCAGAAAAAAATTATTTGAGGTATCAAGAGACCTCAATCAGTGGAACTCAGAATATAGAAAAATAAGGTGAATTTTATAGTATTTCATAAAATTATTGCCCAGTATTCCATAAAGGCGAATTCCCAGATCAAAGGGAAAAAGACCCGAAAACCCTAGAAATATAATTTTATTTAAAAATTAATTACAAAAAATATGGATGGCAAAATTGGGAAAAGGAAAAGGGCTAGGGTATGAGTGAAAATTATAGTAATTTTTAATGCCCTAAAAATAAATTGCCCTCCAGTAGCACTTTTTCAGGGGTTTTGACAGGGTAGAATAACCCTGTTGATTTTGGATGAGTTCCAAGGGTATTTCTGGGATAAATATTTCACCATATGAGTGAGAAAAATATGGAGATTACAAGAGGAAGAAAATATCTCTAGAAAAGTAGAGAAACATTTAATGGAATAAAGTTAGTTTTACCAGTGTAAGTTGTAACAAGATGAAGTAACCGATTTGGTTAGTGTAACCAAGTTCCAATCAAATTTTTAACCCCATGTGCAGCCATTAAATGTCACTTATGAGAGCCAATAGGATTGGAGCACATGTGGATGTGGTGTTACAATATCAACCATTAGGTTAAACTTACAAGTTAAAGCTTAATCTCAACCATCCAAAAATTATCACATGATTTATTAAAACACAAAATTTCCTCTTCTTCCTCCCTCATTTACACGAAATCTGGACAGCTAAGAGGAGCCAAAGAAGTTGCTACTCCAAGAAGAGAAGAGCTTTAAGAAAACACAAGGTAAGAGGACTTACCAACCAAACCTATACCTTCTCTTAATCCTTGCAACCTCCCCTACCTTTTCCATGGATTAGTTTCTTGATTAAACCTCCCTTTTTCAAGATTTGAAGTTAGAGTTCTTGAGTTGAAAAATGAAAAAGAGAGGGATTTAGAGGAAATAAATGATTGCAAAACACTCCTTGTGTGTTAAGAAGTAATTTGATGTATATATTGGTTTGGTTTGGTTGTTGTATGAATTTGTGGAAGCTTAAAGTTGTGGGGAGGTGCTGTCCAATTTGTATTTTGATAAGGAAGAGTTGTGTTTGAGTTATATGATGTATGGAAAGTTGTTTGGAATCAAGTTTAGACAAGTATACATGAGAAAAGTTTGAAAAATCTAAACTTCCTCTTGTGTTTTGTTTTTCAGAAGAAATTAAAAGAAATGGAGGGAGTGGGATTTTGATGATTCCAATGGCTTTAGAAGGAAAAATTGTGTAGGGTAAAAGTGAGAAAAGGATTTGGGAAGCATTTGAAAACATAAGAACAAGTTTCAAAGTTTTAAGGGTATTAAAAGAGCCATAAATGGAATATTGCGTTTTTGTAGTTTTCTTGTATGGTTGATGGCTGCAAATTCATAAATAAATTACCATGTGATGTTTAGGAAGTTGAGGAGCTAAAGAGTCTATTGGGAAAGTTTACCAAGAGAGCTTTAAAGCCCAAGAAAAGCTAAAAGCTAAAGAGACAAGGTAGCAAGACTTCTAACCTCAAGCTAAATGTTATGAAAATGTTTCATGAAATATGCATGACTTGTATTGAAAGTTTATGATGATTGAAAGTGTTAATATGTGCTATTGTTTGCTATGGCCATATTCATTTAATTGTTACATGCTGAACATTTTATGAATTTACACTTATGTTAAAGTTGTCATGCATTTTTTATTAAGTGTGTTAGATAGTTTTGCTATTGGGATTTTCCAAAATCTCATTATCCCCCACTAACCATTTTAGGTGGAAGCACAAGTAAGGGTGAGAGCAAGGTTAATGGTGATTGAAGATGGCATATTGTTATGTTTTGCTTGTGGAAGTATGTAATGTGTTTGGAACTTGATGTTTAAATGTTGGTGTAATTATGTAATATAAACCCCAAGTTGATAAATAATAAAATACATGTGAATGCATGCATGATAATAACCAAGGAAGATAGATAAGTTCGTCATTCATTAAGAGATGTTTGGACGATGGTAACTGATGATTTCACCAAGCTTAGAAAAAGCAGAGTTTCCAAGTAAGGGGTCCCAAGACCCTTCAATCTGTCCAAACTTTGAGTGACAATGAAAAATAAAAAATGAGGCCCAAATGAGATAAAACTTTCCAGTTAAATAATACACATTCCAAGCTTTAAAATGAGGGAAAGTTTGATAAATTTGGATGTGTAGATAAAAAGTTATGATTTTCTAAATTTAAGGGGAAAATCTGAAAAAATAAAAGTGACCATTTGAACAATACTTCTTCACGGAATTAACTGTATCAAATGGACAAGTATTTTGACCAATGCATATTTTCCCCCTATAGATCGCTTTATAAGCTTCATATAGAAATTTGAACTACTCAATTTTGAATTTTCTAAAATTAATTATGATTTTTCAAAATTGGGCAAGAAATCTGGAAATTGACATAATGAATAGTAACTCATTTTTTAAAATTTTCAATTTCACTTCTTTGGTCAATTTGAGTTATCCAAGGGTCAAAAGTGGTTTATTTGTGATATATTATGACATTTATAAGGGAAATTAAAGAGTGTCACAAGAGGAAAGAAGCAGTGCCGGGGAACAGAAGGGATACTCCTGGTCTTCTTCTTCTTTAGATCAATTCGCAAATGAGTCCTATCAAAGCTTTATAGACGAAGCTGAGCATTCATTCAACACTACTGAAGACTTCGGTAAGCTTGAGACATTGATAGTCCATTGTGTCCATGGAATCATTTATTATCACTAACTTGTGTTAGTGTAGGATTTGACCAATAAGGGGTGAATTGGTCGGATAAAATTTAAAATTTTTAATCATAGAAATAAGAACAAAATCACCGAGAGAGAAGGAGAATGAATATGGAGATTTATTCTGTTTCAGTTCTCTTGACCTATGTCCAGTCTTCAGAGCACCTCTGAGATTTCCAAATTACTATCCAATAATATTCAAGGCTCACTAGCCTTTACAGCAGAGATTTCACACTCCCCTTACAATATGCAATAAAACAGAGTCTCACGTTCTCTGTTTAATGACAATATCTCAACCCAACAAATTCAAGGTCCCAACCTTGAATATCTCACAAATTTACAATGGATTTGAACAATGTGACTCTCTTGGAAGAGTAGATAATAAATCACTGAAGTCCACTGGTAATAATGAATAAAATGATAGAAGGTAGTTGTAACAGCAATGGCGTATTGAATTATTCTCAAATATGTTCTTCTATCTTTAAAGCTTCCTCATTTTATAGATGAGACTTCAGCAAGTGTCCATTACTCAGATTTTGAATATCCATTAGGGAGAAGCTTTGTGTCTATGTAATATCCACCCTTTACAGTAACTGAAAAGAGGTCGAACTGATAGTTATGAGATAAGATAAGGCCCATAAATAAAAGTACAGAAAGAGAAGATGCCAATGGACCAAAGAGACCCTCGTCAATTTAGCCCTTAGGCTTTGAAATTGCTAAGAATGTAAACTACGGACATAAATGTCAATAAATATAAAGATCAAGGGCAATATGGTCATTGGATAAAAAGGGACAAACCAGTAGTCAAAAGTCAAGTTAGAGCCCACAAATAGAAAGCACGGAAAAAGTTGATGCTGATGGGCTGATAACTCAAAGTCAGACTTAGCTCAGCAAGAGAAATTTTATGAGAACTTCGCAATTAAGCGTGCTCACCCTGGAGTAGTGTAAGGATGGGTGACCCCCTAGGAAGGACCCAAAGGTCATTACACAAAAGACCCAGGGCGAAAAAGTTAAGGGCAAAATGGGAATTTCGGAAAGTTAGACAGTATAAGGACATTTTGGTCATTAAGAGAAAATGTAAGAGCATTTTGGTCATTTGACAAAGTCAAAGTCAAAAAGTCAACCATTGACCAAAATATCAGAAAATTCATAGATGCCCAAAAGATAGAGCAGAACTCACTGATTAACAGAGTTTCGACAAATTGCTGAAAATCGGCCTAGACTTTTATTTATAGAATTTTGAAGATTTAATGGCCGAAAATAATTATTTGAGGTATCAGGAGATCTCAATCAGTTGAGTTCAAGGCATAGAAAAATAAAGTGAATTTTATAGTATTTAATAAAATTATTGCCCAGTATACGATTAAGGCGATTTTCCTAAAAATCGGGAAAAAGACCCGAAAATCCCCGAAATATAATTTATTTCAAAAATTAATTTTGGATAATCTAGAGGGCATTTTGGGAAAAGAAAAAGGGCTAGAGTATCAGTGAAAATGTAGAAATTTTTAATGCCCTAAAAGTATTTTGCCCTCCGATTGCACGTTTTCAGGGATTTTTGGACAGGATAAAATAACCTTGTAAATCTTGAGATAATCAAGGGGTATTTTGGGGATAATAAATTTACCATATTCAAGAGGAGAATATGTAGATTAAATGGGGAAGAAAACATCTCCAGAAAAGTATAAAAAGATTTATCGGAATAAAGTTATGTTTACCAATAAAAAGTGTAATCAATAAAGTAACCGAATGGGATCCAGTTTGGCTAACCAAACCAGACTTTAACCTTAGTTACTGCCATCATGAGCCACTTTTGATTAACCAATAAGAGACAAGCAAGTGGGTGATATGTGGTGCAATCTAAAGCCCTTAGATCTAAACTTAATCACTAAGTATCAATCATAGCCATTGAAATTCTGTGAAGGGTTTTATAAAAGGCTTTCTCTTCCATTTTCTCCTCACTCTGGCTGACCTTCCAACCTGAAAAAAAGAGAGAAAAAGACTCCATCCTCAAGCAAGCACAAGGAAGAAGAGCTTGAAGAGTAATCAAGGTAAGAGGACTTACCTTCCAACTAAGCATATATTCTTGATCGTTGGAGCTTCCTCTACCTTTCTATCGGTTTAGATTTTTTATTTTGGCTCTCTTTTGGTGGTTGGAAAGTTAGGGTTCATGAGAGGAAAAATGGAAAAGAGAGGGATTTAGAGGAAACTAAAGGTTGCAAAATACTCCTTGCATGATAAGGAGTAGATTGATGTATATATTGCTTGGGTTTTATGATTGTATGAATTTTTGGAATCTCAAACCATAAGGGGAGGTGCTGTCGAATTTTATATTTAATGAGAAGAGTTGTTTTTGAGCTAAATAATCCATGAGAAGTGTTTTGGGATCAAGAATATGTCATTATATGTGAAGAAAAGTTGAAAAATCCCATTTTTGGAAAATTTCCATATTTTTGTCCAAGTCTGATTCATGAATAAATAATGTGATTTTCATGATTTTGATGTTTCCATTGAGTTTAGAAGCCAAATTTGTGTAGGGTAAAAGTGAGAAATGGATTTGGGAAGCATTAGAAACCATAAGAGCAAGTTTCAAAGTTTTAAGGGTGCTTAAAGGAGCATTAAAGGTTATATTACGTTTTTACAAGTTTTCTTGCTTTGTGATGGTTGGAAATTTATGATTACGTTCTTATTTAATGTTTAGGAAGTTTAAATACCAAAGAAATTATTGGAAAATATTAGCAAGAGAGCTTCAAGTTCAAGGGGGAATTAAGAGGACAAGGTAGCAACACTCCTAACTTTGGCATCTACTTTGCATTGATTATATATATGTGTTAAGTGCCATGTTTGTTGTGTGACTGTAGCTATTTGAATTATGAAATCTTATTTGTGTGAAATCTTGATGGTTGTTATGCAATGATTTTCTTGACTTGGTGAAAACTTGATTGATTGTTCTTGTTACACGGCATACTTGTTTCATTTGATAATCATACACGTAGATGTATTATTAGAGTGTTTACTACTGGGATTTCCTTGAAATCTCACCCTCCCCAACTAACCATTTTAGGTACAAGTTTAAGCAAGGGAAAAGGAAAGGTTAGTGAAGCATAAAGGAGCATGATGTGGGGAATGGTTATCAAATTATATAGTGTACATGTTTAAGTATTTGGATTAAATGTAATCCATAAACCTCTTCATGCTTTGGTCACATGCCTATGTGAAATATAACATGTGGATGTACTATTATTATGTTGGTAAAAATGGCATGAAAAAGAATGAAATCAATTGTTAAGGAATGAATAAAGTTGCAAGTTAAAAGGGTCCAATGCCCTTTTCTATTCCCTAAGTTTGGGTTATGAGGAAAAATAGTAAATGAACTCCAATTGATCTGAA
>JANTPZ010149852.1:0-15366 GCA_025593235.1 Vachellia pachyceras
AGGAGAGCAAGAATCATGTTTTCCCATGCATGAATGAGAGTTTGGAAACATGAATCAAGTGGTAGAAGTGATGGAAGTTGAAAAATTCATATTGTTGAATATGTGTGCACTGTTTTGTTCTGGTCTGGAATCTGATGAAAACGAATTCTTTTGATGATTTTGATGCTTCCAATAGATCCAAAATGAGTTTTTGTGTAGGTATACAAGTGTTCATGATTTTTAGATGCTTGTATATGAAATTGGAATTTTTGGAAGTTAAAGAGTAAGGGCTGTGAAATTCGTTTTCTGGAAGCAGTGTAATTGTAACATGATTTTGTGTGGCCAAATGTTTTCCAATGACCATGAAACTTTCCAGAATTAAAGTAGACTTATCAAGCTTAAATTTGATAGGTCATATGAGTTAATTGGACGTGTGTAATAGGAGATATGAATTTTTGAAATTGTGTCCTGTTTCTGGAATGAAATCTGGAACAGTTTGTATTTGACGAAATTCTGGGAATGATATGGCTGTGATGACCAAGATTGAGTATTTTTTATATGAAAATATACTGAAAGAGATTCACATAGGAATTTGAACCACCCCAATTGGAGTTATATAGAATTAATTATGATTTTTCAAAGTTTAGTCAACATTCTGACAGCTTTTGGTTACTATGCGAAATTAAGAGAGAAAGTAACCAAATGTAATTTGTAGGAACTCCAAGAGTAAAAGTAAGCCTTTAGGGCTAATGTGGCCCATTGGGCGTTCACTTTTCATGACTCTAATTATGCTATTAATTCCCTAGGGCCATAAAGTGACAAAGGAAAATGTATGGTTAGAAGATCAAGGTACTTAAGGAGGAGGCAAAATCTAAAAAGTAGTGAACTTACTTATTTGTAGAATGGTAAATGAACTCCAATTGAGCTAACATTCTACAGAAAAATAGTTGTCATTTTAAGGTTTAAAACAAGCCAAAGAACAGTGGATTTGGAGTTTTTTTTACAGAAAGTTATGATGTTCCAAAGATTGAAGAAAATCACTAAAAACCTGGGAAAATAGAAAAATAACCAAATGAACAGTACTTTTTCACAAATTAAACTGTATCATTTGGGAAAGTAAATGACTCAATGAGTATTTTTCACTTATAAAGGAACTTACAAGATTCAAATAGAAATTGGAAGCACTCAATTTCGATTTTTCTACAATTAGTTATGAATTTTCAAAGTTGGCCCAAAAATCTGTGAATAGTAACCTTAAACTTGAAAATTTTATTTTTCACTCTTTGGTTACTCTAAGTCACTAAAGGCCTAAAGGTGCTTCCAAATAGATATTTAATAAAGCTAATGGTAAAGATTAAGGAGTGTCACACTACCACCATTTCCCCCATTTCTTCAACATCCATCCATCTATCATGCGTTCATCATCCATTCAAAGCTCATTTTCATCATCCATGAGGAGCTGAACATCTCCACCCTCTTGAAGATGAAGTGAACCGGAGTTTGAAATGCCAAAAGGGGAGTATTTGCTTTTAATCTATATTTACATTATGGATTACTTGGATTCTGAGTTGGACTTTGTAATTTGTGTGTAAATGCTTGGTCTCGGTTGAGCCAAACTTGGATTATTGTGTATTGAGTTGTTTTGTGATTGACAAAGTAGAATGGAGTTCATTTTGCTTATTCAATGAAATCTTGTTAGTCTCTTCTATCATCCTAGTTGTACTTTCCCTCATCTTTTGCGAACTACGATGGAACACTTTGTTTTCAAGAGGCAACCATCATCACACACACTTCTCTTTCTCAAAGCTGCCTTTACTTTCGTCCTCAATCAAGAAAATACCAAAAAGAAACAAGTTTATTTTGTAATTAGTTTAGATGCATAGGATAATTTGAATCAAACCCTGATTGCATTTGCATCACAAGCATAGACCCAAGCTAAGAATTATTGGTACGCCTTCTCACTTTCGGAGAGAATGACCCTGGGGTTGCACTATACGACCCTTGGAAATCAAAATTAATAGGATAGACAGTGACCTAAGTTTACAATTTGTGGCTTAGCACTATAGACGAAGAATTTGTCATCAATATCTACGTATGGTTCAGGCTGAGGTGCGGGAGCTCTACGGATCCTATCATAAGTGAACACAGGGGCAGGGGCAAATGGGTGGTCCTTAGGATACTCTGGCACTTCAAACTCAACGAACATGTCAGAAATGAGTTGATGAAAAATGATAGCCTTCATGGTTTTCGATGTGAGCATGGCCTCACGAAGGGTAGAATAAATGAGAGTGGATATCTCAAAACAAATCCCCTGCATTAACATGTAAATGCAGAGAGCCTATTTCTTCGTCAGGTTCGCTAAGTGGCTCGTAGGTAAAATATTGCAACAAACAAGGTGGATGAAAGGTTTAGTCTCTGGGCGACACTCAGATCGGTAAATGTACATCTCAGACCTACGAGGTACATGCCTACCTTTTCCGGGAAAGCATAAGGTCTTTACTATCTCGTCTGTAAGAACATGCCAACTAAAGAATTGAATGAAGTGGTCACGGTCAGGGGTGGGTAAAGCAAGATGGGTACCGATGGTATGGCGAGTAATGCCCTGATGAAGTACAGTACCTCGGAAATCGATAAAAAGACTAGTCTCATGATAGCACTTCACGTAGAAGTGCTGGATGAAAGCGAGGTTCCCCAGGGTACGCTCGGGGACAAGGCCAGTGAGGCCAGTCTGAGTGATTCTTTGGACAAAGTGATGGTTGGCAGGAGTCAAGGGGAATGAGCGTTCCTTTACCAAAAGACGCTTCTTAGTCAGCTCTAAGATTTCCTCAAAGGTTTGGGATAGTTCAGATTCAGGGCTAGGGGGTCTACTATGTTAGGTCTCTTAGTTCTAGGCATGGTTGCTAGCTGGACTCACACGAATAATACAGAAAAACAACAGAAATATAGAGTTAACACAGGTGAAAAACAACAACTGCTGTCATTGGCCGCGGCGAAAATTATGGTTCGTCATAGCGAAAAACAAATTTAGTCACGACGAATCATCTTTTTTGTCGCAGCGAAAATTACAGAACAGGTAATCGCAGCGACATGCAAAGAACGAAAACATCACATAAACGAAATGAAATGACAAGGAAGGGACGAAATGCTTACTCTAGATGGAAGAGATGAAGTGACGGCAGAAAATGCAAGAGTTGCGGAAGCAAATAATGGACGGACATCAACGGTAGAGAAAGCACTCGACAGTGATGGTGAAAACAACGGTGAACGCAAAATGAAACGAAAACTGACTTAAAAAGAAAACCGCGAGAGATGAAGAGACACAATTTTTGCCGCGTCGAACCAATGTTTGGTCACGGTGAAAATACGAAGAGTCTCAATGTTGGTTGCGGTGAAAATAAATTTTAGTCGCAGCCAATACTTTCCGAGAAGACACACATCACAATCAACATGTTTGGCCACGGTGAAAAATTAATTTCGTTGCTACGAAACATGACAGAGAGGCACAAACACAGAGATGGAAGCATGAAACACAGAACAAAAGCCAGCATTCAAGCCTAAAACTTCAACCAATTAGTATGCACATTCTAACTCTGCAGGCAAGACTCTCTTTAGAGACAATCCTCTTGAAGATAATCCAATCACGAATCCGAGGGAATTTATTGAATTCAACAGAAATCCTATGCTATACATCTAAACTAAACTACCACTACTAGGAATGCTCCTCCCCCACACTTGAATCATTTATATTCATAACATAATCATTTAAAGCTCAAAGCAAATGATTAAGGAAGGGAAAGGAACAACCTGGGAATCAAGGCGGCTTATGAGTCTCATCGGCTATCCCATGCTCTTCTTTTGATTTTCCATACAGCACATGCATTGGTACAGCCAATTCAGTTGACACTCCTCTTGAATGCTCTGCAAAATCTTTTGAAATACCTCTCCCAGAGGTGTCATCATTGTTTATAAAGGGAAAAGATTTCTTGCACTCATTGATTGATCTTACAATTTGTGCATATGGAAGTGAAAGCATGCTATCTACTAATGCGGCATGAGTGCATTTTTCAATAGTTTCACAGGAGCAAAATGGGTAATCAGGTGGTTTAAGAGGAATTTTCAAATTTTTATCATCAAATGATGCACATGAATCAAGATGTGAACATGGAAATTCATTTTCTATTGCAATTTCAATGCATGCATCATCAACAACAGCATCAAGAGCACTAACATTCAGCAATGAATAGTCCTCATGTGGGTGTTTCATAGCCTCATATATATTGAAGATGATCTTACTTTCCCATACTTCCATCCATATGCTTCCTCCTTTCATGCTAATAATATTGTTAGCAGTCCTCAAGAAGGGTCTACCTAAAATCAAGGTGGACTCACTAATGGATTATCTAGACATGTCTAGCACATAGAAGTCGGTAGGGAAAACTAAATCTTTAACTTTCACAAGAATATTCTCAACAACCCCATCAGGGTACCTAATCGATCTATCCACTAGTTGGAGTACTACGGATGTGGGCTTCAAGTTCTTGACCCCTAAAGCTTGATAAACCGACTTTGGCATCACATTAATTACAGCACCTAAATCTAACAACGCTCCCTCTATGATAATTTTTCCTATAGTACAAGGGATAGGGAAAGATCCTGGGTCTTGACATTTCACAGGAAGTTGTGGTTTTAATAAGGCTGAAACATCTGAGCTCACTTGGACTTTTTCATTAGGTCTACATTTTCTTTTATTTGTGCATAATTCCTTGAGATATTTAGCATATTTAGGGACCTTTTTCACTAAATCAAGCAATGGTATGTTCACATCTATTTTACTAAACAAATCATAAACCTCCTTTTCACTATCCTTTTCAGCAAGCTTTCTATTCATCAAATATGAATTTGGAAAAGGGAGTTCATGAATGTTTACCTCTCTACCTTTCGACGAGGTTGAACCATGCTTGTTTCTTTCCTTGTTCTTAATTGATGTCCCTTGCTCCATAACTACTCTTTCTTCTTCTTTTTGTTGTGGTGAGGCACTCTCTCTTCTTAGTAACAATTCTTCTTTTGTGCTCTCACTCTTCTTCCCTTTTTCAGCAGCTTTTGGAATCTCTTCAAATTCAATTTCTTCTTCTCTTCCTTCAGAAGCTTCTTTATCATCAAACCTCACTTGCCTTCTGCAATATCCAGCCTTTTTCTGTAAATTGAAATAGAGGCCAAACTAATAGTTATGAGATGGGAAAAGGCCTATAGAAATAAAAGTATAGAAAGACAAGATGTCAATGGACCAAAGAGACCCTGGTCAATTTAGTCATAAGGATTTGAAATTACTAAGAATGTAAGCCAGTGACATAAATGTCAATAAATATAGACACCAAAGGCAATATGGTCATTAGATAAAAAGGGGTCAAACCAGTAGTCAAAAGTTGACTTTGAGCCATAGATAGATGGTACAGAAAAAGATGATGCCGATGGGCTGAATAACCCAAAGTCAGACCTGGCTCAACAAAAGAAATTTTATAAGAACTTCGCAGTTAAGCGTGCTTGCCCTAGAGTAGCGTAAGGATGGGTGACCTCTGGGAAGGACCTAAGTATCATTAAACAAAAAGAACAGGGGCAGAAATGTCAAGGGCAAAATTGGAATTTTGAAAGATTAGACAAAATAAGGGTATTTTGGTAATCAAGAGAAAAGGTAAGGGCATTTTGGTCATTTGACAAAATTCAAATGTTGACCAAAATATTAGAAAAATTCACATATGCCCAAAAGATAGAGTCGAACTCACTGATTACAAATGATTCGACTGATTGTTGAAATTCGGCCTAGATTATGATTTATGGAATTTTAAAGATTTAATAGCCGAAAATAATTATTTGAGGTACCAGGAGACCTCAACAATTGAGTTCAGTGCATAGAAAAATAAAGTGAATTTTATAGTAATTAATAAAATTATTGTCCAATATATGATTAAGGCGAATTTCCCGATTTTAAGGAAAAAGGCCCGAAAACCCTGAAAATATAATTTTATTCAAAAATTATTTTCAAACAATCAGAAGGGAAAATTTAGAAAAGTAAAAGGGCTAGAGTATTAGTGAAAATTATAGAAATTTTTAATGCCCTAAAAGTTAATTCCCCATCGGAAATACATTTTTTAGGGATTTTTGGCAGGATAAAAATACCCTATTAATTTTGGACGAATTTTAGGGGTATTTTTGGAGAAATATTTTTCCATATTAGTAAATGAATTATGGAGATTAAAAGAGGAATAAAAGATCTACAGGAAAGTGAAGAAAATTTACCGAAATAAAAGTTCGGTTATCGATGAAAATCGCAGTCGGATGAAGCAACTGGAAGGAGATGGATTTAGTTAGAGTAAGTAGGCTCCCAACCCCTAGTTGCTAAGTGATAAGTCCTCATTAAATGCTAAATGTAAGGCACCAATAAGAATGAAAATAGTGTCATATGTGGTGGAAAAACCATACCCGTTAGATCAAGATTTTTAATCAAGAAGAGATCTTGTCCTTTGATCATATTATGAGATAATTAATTAAGCATTTTATCTTCCATTTTCTCACCCAAAAACCGTCATCTTCCTCCCCTCCATGAAGAGCAAAACTCACACCATGAACAAGGAAGTTTGAAGGAGAAAAGTTCAAGAAAATCCAAGGTAAAAGCTTCTTCCATCCAAACATATACCTTCTCTTGATCCTTGCAACCTCCTCTACCTTTCTATCGGTTTAGATTTTTGATTAAACCACTCTTTTTCAAGATTGAAAGTTACAATTCTTGATGGTAAAGTGAGAAAGAGAGGGATTTAGGGGAAATACTTGGTTGCAAAACACTCCTTGCATGATAAGGAGAAGATTGATGTATATATTGGCTTGGTTTGATGTTTGTATAAATTTATGGAAGCACCAAGTTTAAGGGGAGGTGCTGTCCAATTTTCTATTTGATGAGGAAGAGTTGTTTTCAAGCCAAATAATACTTGAGAAGTGTTTTGGGATCAAGAATATGTTGTTATATAAGTTGAAAGTTTGAAAAGAAACATTTTTATATTTTTGGGGAATTTTCTTCCAGATCTGGAAATTGGATAAAGGAGTGTTGTTTTGATGATTTAGATGCTTCCATTGAGTTTGAAAGACAAAATTATGTAGGGTATAAGTAAGAGAAAGTTTTGGGAAGCATTAGAAATCATGAGATCAAGTTACAAAGCTTTGATAGGCTTAAAAATGGCAAGAGGGATTACATTGCGTTTCTGCAATTCTTTTGCCTTGTTGATGATATGAAAATGATGATTATGTTATTGTATAATGTTTAGGGAGTTAAGAAACCCAAGAACTCATTGGGAAAGTTCATCAAGAAAGGATTCAAGTTTCAAGGGAATAAAGAGACAAGGTAGCAAAACCTTCTAACCTTAAGCTAAGTTGCTTTGAAAATGTGTATGAATTGATGCATGACTTGGATTGAAAATTTATGATGATTGAAAGTGTGAATATGTGCTTTTGCATGCTATGGCCATATGCATTTAATTGTTACATGTTGCACATTTCATGAATTTACACTTATATTGTAAGTTGTCATGCGATTTTATAAAGTGTGTGTTAGAAAGTTTTGCTATTGAGATTTCCAAAAATCTCATTCTCCCCCCCCCCACTAACCATTCTAGGTACTAGCACAAGCAAGGATAAGAGAAAAGTTTATGGTGATTGAAGATGTCATATTATGATGATCTTGCTTGTGGGAAATTATGTATGATGTTTGAAGTTTATATTGAGGATTGTTGTAGTTATGTAAATTAAGCCTCTACATGATAAATAGCGAACATATGTGAATGCATGCATGAATATATTCAAAAGAAGTAGACAAGTTAGGCATGCATTAAGAGAAGTTTGAAAATGGTCAAAAAAGGTTTTAATAAATTTTAGAAATGGCAAGTTCTCAAGTAAGAGGTTCCAAAACCATTAAATCTGCCCTGTTTTTGGAATAACAATGAAAAATAGAAAATGACATCCAAATGACCTGAAACTTTCCAGTTAAATACTACATATCCTAAGCTTTAAAATGAGCTAAAGTTTTCTAAATTTGGATGTGTAGATAAAGAGTTATGATTTTTCAAATTGAGTGATAAATCTGGAAAAAATGGAAAGTTACCAAATGAACAGTGATTTTCACGGAATTTACCGTATCGATTGCACAAGTACTGGAACCAGTGAATATTTTTTCTTATAGATCACTTAATAAGCTTCAAGCAGAAATTTGAACCACTCAATTTCAATTTTTCTATAATTAGTTATGATTTTTTAAAGTTGGGCCAGAAATCTAGAAGTTGACCAAATGAACAATAACACGTTTTGAAAAATTTTCAAGTTCACTTCTTTGATCAATTTAAGTTATCCAAGGCCCTAAAGTGGTTCAATAGTGATCTAATATGATGTTTATAAGAGAAAATAAGGAGTGTTATACCTTCCACTTCTCAAGTTAATTGCATTTAACCCTATGGGGTTAATGATAGTATTTGAGGGTATGGAGCCACCACTCCTTACTTGTTGTTCACTCAAATTGTTGGAAAGTTGAGTGATGAAGGAATTCAGGTTTTCGGCCTTAGTTTCCCCCTGCTTCATCCTTTTCTCCAAAGAAGCGTATCTTACATCATTCTTTGAAGAGTCCTTCTGGATAAGTGAGGCAAGCGAATTGAATTGGTTGGCAGTGGAAGCCTTCTCTTCCTTGAGTAGCACTAGCATGTTTTGAAGTAATTGATTCGTGTCCTCCTTTGGTGGTATACTCAAGGCTTGATGTGTATTTTTGTTCGACGTTTTTCTACCGTAAATATACGGGTCGCAAGTAGTATAAAAAGTTATTGTTCCCATGAAGACTATGGCAAAAGTGAGAAAATAAATGAAATTGTGCTATTAATTAGGTTGGGCAACAATCATTTTGAAAAGTTCAATTTGGTTCAAACAAACTAAGTTAAAATGCAAAACATAAGTGATTCTAACTCCAAGAAATTGAGATTCTACGATTACTTCTTTCCTCTATACTTCATAAAACTAGCTATTTCCCTCTTAATTAGCTTTAATGAAGAATATAATGTTTGCCTAAGATTCATAAGTATTGGAAAAGCTTTCTCAAGTCAAAACCAACATCTATTTTCAAGAACTCATTCTATCTCTTGCAACAAGCTAGTGAAAATAGTCATTAAGTACCAATCTTATAATGACAATACTAGGTCAATAGGTAAATCTCTTTCCTATCAACAAACTCTCCACTCAACCTTGAGTTTCAAGTCTAGTATGAGTGTATCCAAGTTCTTTAAACAAGAAAATCTCTCTCAAGCATCCTCTCATTCAACAAATCAACTAAATGGTGATCAAGCATTTAGTGGCATGAAGCAAAGAATATCATCAACATATAATCCTTCATTAAATACCAACAAGAAGGAGAATAACAAAGTTTTAATCCATCTAGAGGTTCAAAGTAACTCTAGAAATTGAAAAACTTAGCTACTCATACGTATATATACAAGAAAACAAAGCCTAACAAATGAGAACATCATAAACTGAGGAAAAAGGAGAAGAAAAGAAGAGAACCCTAGACTAGAACTCCAAAATCTCTCTTGGAATCTCTCCCCAAGCTCCAAATCTCTCCAAAAGCTCCAAACCCTAGCAAAGAGAGGCTTCAAGCACACCTAAGTAGTCAAGAATGAATGATTTTTGGCCAAACCCTCTAATTTTTAGCCCTAGAATCAGCTCCAGCAAGTAAAACGTGCGACTGTACGGACGTCAAACTTCGTAGGCTTCAGCCAACATTTTTGTTGGCTGAAGCTATGTGCACAGAGAGCATCAGACCTTCGCTGGCTTCAGCCAAGATGTTTGTTGGCTGAGGCATCTGACACAGAGAGCATAAAGTCCATTTAATCTTCATGATAGATGATATTTGTTCAATCCTTGTAATTACAAACTTGTTTCTTGACCTTATAACTTGCTCTTCACCTTCTACAAAATAGAAGCATAAATTATCCTTCAATTAATCAAATAAAACAAGCATTCTTTCAATTCACTTTGATGCATATTTTCTTCTCAAAACTTCTCTTTATTTATGTTTTCAAAAACATATGAAATAGAAAAAATATGTTAGAATGTTGTCAATTTCTTGGAGTTATCACACCCCCAAACTTAAACCTTTGCTTGTCCTCAAGCAAAAACTTGTACTCCAACTGAAATCAATTACTTGTCTTCTATGAATGAATAGTTATCCTCATCAGCTGCTAAAAAAATCATATTGAATAAGAAATAAAGAAAATGCACAAAGACGAATACATTTGTAGATTTAAAACTTTTTTTTCAAGAACTCCTAAGTGTGAGTGTGTGAATAGAATTAACAAATATTTCTTTTGCACTTGTCAAAGTTAAGAGCAACACTTCACATCATATATACCCAAGTCCAAACAAATGATTTCATCATTCTCTAATTCCTTCCTCTTTTCTTCTAATTCACTTCACATTATTTAAAAATCTAAGGGACTTTTTAGCTTGTAATGGGGCCAGGGGCTAAGGTTTATAAAAGAAAAGGTTAAGGATAATTAACAAATACCCTAAGATAGATGATAACTATTGAACACTTCCCTTCATTTCACATGTACAAAATCCCCCAAACTTAGACCAAATTGACCTGTACAGCATCAAGCCTTCTTTGTAACTTATTTTTTTAAAAAAAATTTACACCTTCTTTCTTTTCTTTTTCTCTTTCTTTCTGCTCCTTTTTTTGTACTATACAGAGTGAATTTCTTTTCTTCCCTACTCTTCCCACTCAATTGCAAAGTCACATTACCATACCCCTCTCAATTATCATCTATCTCAAGGCAAGGGATCATGGTTTTTCACATTGGCAAAGGTAGGTAAATGTAACGTTTTGAAAAGAAATCTTTCATTGGTTTTTTTTAACTAAGGCTCAAGATAAGGGTTCAAAAGGGAATATATCATTTTGGTCAGCTTGAAAGGCTCAATCGCATTTTATGAACTGCCCAAATCATTTTTTCAAATCCTATGAAATGAATTGAATATTTTGAAGAATTCCAAAGATTATTTTTAAATTAAAAGTTTGATCAAAGGCATATAACATGATTTGCCACAAAGCCCTTTTCAGGAACATTCAAAATAAAGTTCACTCCGTAAGTGTGCAATTTCTTAAAAATCCTTGAATGACAAGTTTTATCACTACACTGCACTCATCAAAGAACATATATCAAGATTTCCTATCCAATATAAAAATCAAGCAACAATTTATATCATTAGATCATCCACATAATCTTGACAAATAATCAGCACTTTAGCTCATTTTAAACATTTCACAAGCATAAGTTTAAATTTGAGAAATTCTCAAATATTTAAACAGAAAAATTCCCTGTGCATTCATCATAATCTCAAAATTGCAGCGCATGTTCACATATTCACCCCAAACTTAAAAGCGATAATGTCCTCATTGTTAACCAGAAAGATGGATGAGAAAATACACAGCACCTGCATAGAATCATAGTCACAGAATTCACACTAGCCAAAATTTAGGGCCTCAATGACCCAATCAAGACATAAGGCCATCACTAGCCATCAGTAGCTAGGAAAATCCCGTGCACATATGAACAGGAGTGCCAAAACAAAAGTCTTATCATCAGCAACTGGCACCATAGATCAACTATCAAATATCCTATAGCAGAAATGACATTTACATGTCTAATTTCAAAATATCCACAAGTCAACTAGGTCACAGGCATATACACATGAAGCACAAGCTATCAACATAGTCATCAAAAGGCTAGCCCAAAAAAAAATAGACATCAGAGGAATCCAAAGGCAGTTCACAACACAACAAAATACAAGACTCAGCAACATGGCGAGAAATAGCAAGCAATAGCCAGAATGATCAAACATCCTCGTCTGATGGAATATATTCAATATCAGAAGCATCATCCACAGTCATCCTGCTGGAACTAGCCCCCGCATCCCCCATCTCCTCATCAACTGACTGATCATCTGCATCCCCAAAGTTACTCTCATCATCAGTGCCACCTAGCTTACTAGTCTCATCATCTGCTCTATTTGCCTGATGTCCCATAAAAATTTCTAGCGCGCGATTGGGGTTCAAGGGTTCAGGCGCTGCAGCATATACGGGTGAACTGTGAAAGGTAGCAATCTGACTAAGCATATCAGTAAGCCTGTCCACCTTGGCCTCAATCCGATCTACTTTTTCTAAAAGTGCGGTCAGTAAACTGGTAGACTGAGACTGAGCCGCTCCTCTTTTACTTATCATCTTAAGCCTAACTTCAGGATGTTTATGTGATAACACATGGTGATAAGCAAAAGGAGTAAGAGGTTGGAATAAGGGATCGGATGCCAGTTGAGGCACCTTGGCCTGAAGAAACAAGTCAGAGATGAGGTGAGGGAAAATGAACTGATGGTTATGGTTTCTGCTGTATGTATCCATGGCCTCCAACATAATGGTTTCCAACTTGACAGGTTGGCCATATTTTAGGAGAAAGATGAGTAGGCACGTGTTCCTAGACAGGCGAGTGGTGTGACTAGTAGGGCATATATTATGTGCCACTAAGTGCATCTAACACTTAGCTTCTGCGATCAAATCCGCTTTGGCCAAATATTGCTCATGCTGGTGCTGGGAAAACCAAGCATATTTTCCATCTATTACCAACTCAGCAGCAATCTCCTTGAATGGGAAACCATTTGTTGCTTGTTTTAGTCATCGGTACATACAGTCGGCTTCATTCACTGATGGTAACCTATAGAATCTTCTAATCAATTTCGGGTCAATGCAAATCCTCTTCTCCCTTAAGTGCACCTCCTTGTTGAAGCAAGTATACTGGTAGTAATACTGGCGCACAAAGTATTCATTGCCCGACTTTCGTTGTCCCATCAGTTTGCCTAGCCCTCTAGCCTTAGCTTGCTTATAAAATCGAAACTCATCAGACTTGGCAAATTCCCTCTCTTTGAGGAGCTTACACTGGTTGATTTTTCTCTCAATATCCTCATATGTATCTTTAGGAGGACTGCGGGGTCGAGGCTTTCTCTTCTTTTCACCAACCATATCCTGCAATTACGAAAGAGAAACAAAAACAAACCAAAAACAAACACAAACTAAGCAACAGCCCAACTGAAAGAAAAGACAACCCCCAAACTTGAATGTTATCTAATCCAAAAGTACCCGTTAGGATTCCAAGCCTAATCTTAACTTAGCTAACTTCAAAATCTAATGAATCACCCAGAATAAAAACAGGACATAGCAAAGTAGCAGCTGAAGACGTCAAATTCTTGTGGCCAACCAAAGGAATTATGCACATGGTCTATTTCAATGACTTGAAAACTTTTCTTGAGCAAAATCAAATGGTTCATGCAAAGACAGGTTTTTACAAACACCATCGCCAAAAATTTGATAAAACCATTGAACATCAGAGTATTTTGGCATTGTCCCATGTACTCAGTGAAGAACATGTTGGTTTGCCCATAATGAAAAGACAAATCTAATTCCAAAAGCATAATTGCTATGCCAAGCATGAATGCACACAGGTTCCAAAAATTGATTAAAGATAGTGGTAAGCGGGATCATATCACTATGTTCTGAAATCTTGTAGAATTGTTTCAAACTTTCCATTGAAAACAATAAGGATAATTTCCATTGTTCAAATCAACAGGTCAAGTTGACAATATCAAGTTTGAATTACAAATGAAAATCAGTAACCCAAAGATTTCAGAACATTTTTCTATTTGACATTAGGTAACCATGCATTGTGTAACACCTCTTATCTATCCTTCTTAGCTTCCATTATAATGATTTGGAACCAGTTAATGGCCTCAAGTAACTCAAATTGACAAAAGAGACTAAATTGAAAACTTTCATTTTTAAGAAAGTTACTATTCACAGTTTTTCCGGCCAACTTTGAAAATTCATAACTAATTCTAGAAAAATCGAAACTGAGTGGTTCCAACTTCTAATTAAAGCTTACAAATTCTTTTATGAGAGAAAAATACTCATTTTAACAGTAACTAGTCCAATTGGTATAGATTCTTTCGTGAATATGTACTGTTTATATGGTAATTTTCATTTTTTTCCTTGGATTTTCTGTGATTTTCCGTCAAATTTGGACAGCCATAACTCTCTGTACAAAACTCCAATTCTAGTGATATTTAGCTTGTTTTAAATCTCGCAATATGAACTATTTTTCTATAAAATTCCATGTCATTTGGAGTGCATTTACTATGTTTCCCGATGGGGCAAACTAGGGCAAATGACAAACTTTACTTCCAGCACTTAACCAAATTTTTACCCTACTTCATAACTTATCATTTTGATTTCTAAACTTTTCTTAACCATATTAATCTATGTAATTAAGCATTCTTGAAGCATACACTAATTATCATAAGTCCAGGATACATACACAAGTCTTATTACATATTACATTACAACTTTAAACATCACAATATAAAGTCCATAACATATTCCACAATAATACACATCAAACTTTGCTTCAAGTATCAAGCATCTTCTCCTTACCCTTTGACTATGCTTCCACCTAAAAATGGTTAGTGGGGGAGAATGAGATTTTTGAAAATCCCAGTAGCAAAACTTTCTAACACACATTATAAAATTGCATGACATCTTTCAATATAAGTGTGAATTTATAAAAGTGCAACATGTAACAATGAAATGCATATGGCCATAGCATACAAAAACACATATTCACACTTTCAATCATCACAAATTTTCAACACAAGTCATGCATAATTCATACACATTTCAAAGTAATTAAGCTTACGGTTAGAAGGTCTTGCTACCTCTTTGCCTTAGCTTTCCTTTTCACTTGAAACTTGAATCCTTTCTTGCTTAATCTCCCAATGAGTCCTTTGATGTTTTAACTTCCTAAACATTATACAAGGATATAATCATCAAGCTCAAGCCATCATCAAGACCAGAGAACAATAAAAACACACTATAACTTCCTTTGCTCTTTTATAAGCCTTAGAACACTTTAACTTGTCTTAACGTTTTCTATGGCTTCTCAAAACTTGGGCTCACTTTTACTCTACACAAAAACTCATTTTGAACCCATTGGAAGCATCAAAATCATCAAAACTCCACTTCTTCTATTTGTTCAGGTCAGCAGAAAAAAAAACAGATTCATAAAGGGATTTTGAGTTTTCAACTTTTCTCGTGTTTACTTGCTTGAACTTGCTTCCAAACCACTTTCTATGCATCAAATAATTCAAACACAACTCTTCCTCATCAAATATGAAATTGGACAGCACCTCCCCTTAGGGTTTGAGATTCCAAAAATTCATACAAACATCAAACACAAGCAATATATACATCAATCTTCTCCTTATCATGCA
>JANTPZ010149855.1:0-21166 GCA_025593235.1 Vachellia pachyceras
ATGCTTTAAGAATGCCTAATTAGATAGGCTAATATGGTTAAGAAAAGTTTAGAAATCAAAATGATAAGTTATGAAGTTAAGTAGGGTAAAAATTTGGCTAAGTGCTGGAAGTAAAGTTGATCATTTATCCTACTTTACCCTGTCAGGAAACAGGGTAAATGAACTCCAAATGAGCTGAAATTTTGTATAAAAATATTTCACATTACAAGGTTTAAAACAAGCTAAAGATCACTAAAATTGGAGTTTTGTACAGGAAGTTATGACTGTCCAACTTTGGCGAAAAATCACAGAAAATCCTGGAAAAATGAAAAATTACCATATGAACAGTGATTTTTCACGAATTAATCTGTACCAACTGGACAAGTTACTGTTCAAATGAGTATTTTTCCCTCATAGAGAAATTTGTAAACTTCAAATAGAAGTTGGAACCACTCAATTTCGATTTGTCTAGAATTAGTTATGAATTTTTAAAGTTGACTTAAAAACTGTGAATAGTAACTTTCTTAAAAATGAAAGTTTTCAATTTAGTCCCTTAGACAATTCGAGTTACTTGAGGCCATGAATTGGTTCCAAAGCATTATAATGGAAGCTAAGAGGGATAAATAAGAGGTGTTACACTAGCACGCTGCTATTGTTGGAAACTATTCACGTGGATACTAGTAGAGGGAGACGATCAGAAGCATTGGCTCCTTTAGATCGTGTTCAAGAATGTGGAAAAGAAGATTGAGAAGGCCGTGGGCGTTGGGAACTGAGAGATATGCAAACGCGAGGAAGCTGTAAACTCCAGAATCGAAAAGGTATTACACTATCTCATTGGTCTAAACGCCTTTGGTAGATTCATACGTGGGGTTAGAAAATTTTGAAATTTGTTTCTTCCGCTGCGTGTGTACGTTCTAATCCCAACAATTTTAGGCCACAACCTTCATCAAATTCTCTTTTGAACCAACCATTAGCATCCCAACATTCATGTAGCTTTTTCTGCCATCCTTGGACTCTTATCAAGGACAAAGTTGAGCGCTTGGGGTCTTTGAACAACTTGAAGTAATTGGGAGGCCAAGATAGTTACTTGGAATATGAATCTGAAAAATTTCACCCATCTTCTCCTTTACTAAATATGGGGTACTATGAAAAATAAAGGCAAGATTCATTGATATTGATACACTGCTTACAGACGTAGCACTAAATATCAAAAATTCCTTTAAGACATCTGCACATGTTATAGTTTGCTTGAAGGAAAAATAGAGTCATTCGCAAAAAGGTAATGAGAAATTTCAGGCCCTCTATATTTATAACCTTAATTTTACTAACCCTTTCAGCGACTTCAATAGTTTTAGATAACACATTACTAGTTATTATGAATAAATAAGCAAAAGAGCTTGTCCTAAGCCTCTTTTGAGTATAACACTGGAAATACGTTTACCCGACAACATAATTGAGAAATTCACAGGACATATACACCAAAGGATTCTATCTACCCACTTCTTACAAAAGCCCATTTTAATCAAAGTAGCACACAAAAAATCATATTCCACCCGGTCATAGGCTTTATTCATGTCAAGTTTCAAGGCCACTTCAAAATGTCCTGGATTTTTTCATCTTCATATGATGGAAAAGCTCATGGACAATGACAACATTGTCTTGAATGAGTCTCGCTGGTACAAACACCTTATGATTTTCAACAATTAATTTTCCCACAAGGGGTTTTAGCTGCAATTCCTTTTGAGAAAAATTTATACACAAAATTGCACAAACTTATCGGTCTATAATCATTACAAGATTTAGGGCAGTCAACCTTTGGGTCAAGCAAAAAACCTAATTTGAAATAATCTTTGATGAGAAGACATACCTTGAGGACTAACATAATCCCAAAATTTTTGATAGAACGTTCCAGTTAAACAATCAGGCCCAGGTGCCTTTTAACCTCTAAGTTCAAGCAGTGCCTCTTGGACTTCTTCACTAGAAGTTAGTAACACAGAATGAATATAGTTAATAGGCCCATTTGTTAGAATGAATATAGTTATTTATCATTATAGTCAGGGTTAATGAAAATGAATCAAAATAATTATTAAAGAGATTTACGTATCAATTTATTTTGGTCTCAATTTTCATATTATAATCAATATATAAACTGTAAAATTTAAATGAAGAAACTTCCTCAATTATAAGTCATAGTACATTTCAATTCTCATCAGATCTTAGCAATATGGGACCTCCATCAAATTTTATATGACAAGAAAAATCAGAAAAATAATTTCCCTTTAGGTAGAAACAAGAAGATACTTACTCTAGTTTTTAATTAAAAATAAAATATAAAAACTTGTTTTACAAATTTATTTTTCCTCATTTGTTCTTAAAAACAGATATTTGTTTTGAACTGGTAGAAAATCTGGAATGCATGAGGCTCTTGGGTAAGGAACGAGAAGGTTTTGTTGCGGGGGTACCGCATCTACTGTACAGAGAATGGGAGGCACATATGTCTTGGCGCAAAAGGGAAACAGAATGGGTTTAATCTTCGATTTCATCGTCAACATCACTAGCAATGGTTTGCTGTCAAATTGGCCAGAACAAAGAAAGACCAAGACTCATCATACTGTCATTGAATCAGAGATAGGACTCTTCTGGGAGTATATCTCTCGTTCCTCCAAGTCTTTCTTTCTCCATCTCTTCCTTTGTCGCCGACAATCCCTTTTACCACTATCATTGTGATTTCCACTTGTCCACAGAATGAGATATCGTTGATCCTCAACAATTTGGGCATAAATCTAAAATTAATATGCATTATTTTTCTCTGATAGCACTATGAGCCGTGTGGTCCTTCTCTTAAGTAGAAGTTTTCAATTCTTCATGTTAGTCTCATTAATATCTTCTGCATTTATATGTACTTTTCATTTTGCTAGTTTCTCTTCTTCCATATGATTCCCATCATTTGTGTTTCAATGTTATTGTTATTTCTGCTATTTTTTTTTGGGGTTTCTTTTTCTTCTGTGTACATACGAACATTGTATATATGTGAATTGATATTTATAGTTTTATTAAAGTGCATTCATATTGAAGTGATATCTTCTGGGAGTTTTTTTGGGAGTATATACTCTAAGCATCCAACAGAGCATTAGGATATGACGGGTGAGTTTGCCTTGTATTTTTTTGTTCATTGTGATTGTTTATGTTGCAATCTTTGATTGTAATAGTTATTTTTATATCAGTATTATTAATCTTAAGCATTTGTGCTTTATTTTTTAATCTTGTCAGTCTTGTTAAAAGCTTGTTAGCATTAGGGTTACATCATAGTCACTTTTCATCCTCTAATTCTGTGCCCACTCAAACAAAGACCCATTCACGGCTGGAACTTTGGACCATGTGTGCAATCTTCCTTTCCTGATCATGTACCATTTTTCAATGTATCCAAGTTTCTCTTATTCAAGTAAATGAATGAAACGTACGTTGTATACACAGAAACAATAATACACTTCACAAATTAACTTGTATCACAATAATACACTTCACAATCTTATCTCTTTTCCATTTAAATTACGGCCCTTGGTGTATTAGCTTCTTGATTTGGCCTCTCTCAACTACATTTTACAAAGTAACTTGCATCCCAATCGCTGCATTTTCAGTAGTACCAAAAGAAAATCTGAACCTTAAACTTGAGCACCTTAATTCCCTCTCGCTAACTTGAAATTTTCTGTTCTGATATGTTATATCCCAGTGCTTATGTTGCTCTTCTTTCATCCAAGCGTGTGGCTCAATACCTACAATCTATGATTTAGCTCTGTTGTTGCATCTAGAAAATCAATAGGGACCTGGGCTTAATCATAAGCCAATAAAACTAAGATGGACATAGATGATAACTCATCAAACAATGAACTGAACAACTTAGAGGGATCGATACACCTTCATCAGGGTCAAGTGAAGACGACATTGAACTCTCAGAATTAAATGTCAACCAATACGATATGCGACCATGATACAGATTCCAGTTCGTACATCTGCTCTTACTGGTTGGGAATTTGTTAATGTGCTAATTCAAGGATCGGGAACTACTTGTTATGAATTGTTGCGAATGGAAAAGGCATGTTTTATTAGTTTATGGAATGAGTTAAATACTAAAGGCTATTTAATAGATTCAAGAGATGTGCAGTTAGAGGATAAGGTTGCAATTTTCTTATATATTATAGGTCATAATCATAGATATTACATGATTCATTAATATATTGTATTACAACCACATTGATTTTGACAATTTGTGCAGCCTAGATATTCTGTTAAGAAGTTCCTCGTCGATGCTTCATTTTTCGAATTTTATGGAATTCCCATCTCTCAGGTCCTCCTCTTTCGCAATCTACTATCCATTTTTAAATTTATATAGAATTTTCTATGTTTATCTGTGGAAGCTGATCGGTTTTCTATGTTCTGGCATTTGAAGCAGAAATGAGAAGCTTGTTTGGAAAATGTTCGGGTACTAAAAAAGTCGTATATGTTGGTCTTCATGGGGGAAGGGAACAATGGCGTCTGCATTTTTCCTCTTACCACTTTGCAAATTGGGCAATCTCTTTTTTGGTATAACCAGAGTGGATATATATATATAAGAAGCAAATAACTATGCCTCAAAAGTCGTATGATCAGAGGCATCGGTGTCAACAATCCACTCGGAGAGAACATATGAGGTTTTTAAAGCAGAAGAAAAAGTGTATCTTTATGAGCCACTGAAGCAGAATTAGCAGCAGCTGATTGTTGGAACTTCCCAGTCTTTTGAAGAGCATTGAGCTTTTTAAGAAGTTTACCTATCTGGTCTTTATTAAGCATAGGCATAGGTTTTTCTGTAATATCCGCATTTCTGTAGTTTGAACTAAAGGCTAGACCAGTAAATTATGTGATAATCTAAGGCCCATAAATAAGGAAAAATATAGAGGAAAATGCCTAAATCATAATTGACTAAGTCTCTAATCTTGAAAATTCTAAGTAAAAATGACCAAAGGGCAAAATGATCATTTGACCTAATAATAAAGGTAAAATGGTCATTTTGAATAATAAGCATAGGGTACAAAATGTCATCAAATAATAAGGACATTTTGGTAATTTGGTCAAAAGTCAACAAAAAGTCAAAGTCAATTCAAAAGTTAAAGTTAACAAAAAATGTCAAAGTCAACCAAGGGTAAGGTTGAAATTAAGAAAAAGTAGAAAAAGTGATGGCATTTTGTTAATTATGGCAAAAGTAGAAGAGGTAGTGGTATTTTGGTAATTATGAGAAAAATAAGATAAGTAATGGCATTTTCATAATTAAGGGATTTCGGAGCTAAGGACGAATGATAACTAATTATTTGAGGTAACATGAGTTCTCAAATGCTAGAGACCCAAACTGAGAAAAGTTTAGTTGGGTCATAAAGTAATTAATAAAATTATTACCCGGTGTCCGGTGTGGGCAGTTTCAAAGTACAGAGAACAACAGTGCCCAAAAGCCCCAAAAAAGTATTTTTTTAGAAAATTAATTACGGAAAATCCGGGAAGAATTTTGAGAAACGGAAAAGAGCTTGAGAATCAGGGAAAATATAGAATTTTTCCATGTCCTTAAGTCAAATTGGCCGCCGGAAGCCCATTTTACAGTGTTGCACGCAAATCGAGGAATCCTGACGATTTACGCAAAGAGCCAAGGGTATTTTGAGGAAGGGATGACGCCACCTAGGCAAGGAGGCCTAGGGAATGGTGCCACATGAAAGAAAGGTCTCAGGAAAAATAAAAAAGGAAAATTTTTCGAATAAAGGTTACTTTACGGAATGCGTACCACCGGGTCAAGTAACTGACCGGGCAAGGGCCTAGTCAGCCCAATCATGCTCATAGAGGAAGCCAAAGAGCACCTTTTCAGCAAGGATGAGACAAGGACAAGTGGCACAATATGGATCAAGTATTTCCAACTTGGGCTCCAAGTTTTATTATTCTCCACACATTAATGCAAGAGACAAATTAAACTAAACAACCCCTTCTCTCCTCCCTCATTTTGTGCCGTCCTCCCTCTCTCTCTTGGTCTGAAAAATTTGCTCTCCCTTCTCTCTAAAAAACGCCACCTCCCAAGCAAGAAGAAGAAGATCCAAGCTTCCATAACACAAGGTAATGTGTTCTTACAACTAAACCCGGCCCCCCTCTTTTCTTGAGTCTTGCAACTCCTACTACCTGCTCTTGAGTTGTTCCTTGAATGAGCCTCCCTTTTTGAGGATGATGGCTAGGAATTCAAGAGTTGAAAATGGAAAAGAGAAGGTTTTAAAAGTGGTAAATAGTTGCAAGCTCTTCCTTGAGGGGTAAAAGATAGGTTGTTGGTTGTTGTTGGTTGATTTAAGTTGTTGTAAAAATTATGGAAAGCTCAAGTTTATGGGGAGGTGCTGCCCAAATTTTTAGTGATCTAAGAAGAGATGTTTTTGAGTTAATCAAAGTTAAGAAAAAGGGTTTTGGAAGCAAGGAAACACATGGTTTCATGAGCAAAGTTGAAAAACCCTTCCTTTCCTTATTTTTGCTGTTTTCGTCCAAGCTAAAGAAAAAATAGAAAGGATGTGTTTTTGAGCATTTTGATGGTTCCATTGCTTCAAAATGATGTTTGTGTGTAGGGTAAAGCTAAGAGATGGATTTTAGAAGCTTAAAGGGCCATAAAAATCAAGTCTTGAACTTGTATGACTCTTAGAAAACCAAAAGGGGGTTTATTGCGTTTTTACAAGTTTTATGGCATCTTGGTGGTTGTATGTTTATATGAGTATTATACCATGATTGCTAGGGATTTGAGACCTCCAAGAGCATATTGGAAAGGTTATTCAAGAGAGCCATAAAGTTAAAAAGGAAAAGCTAGGATCTTGAGGTAGCAAAACTACTAATATCCTTTTATGTTTATGAAAGTGATTTGTGAATGTTACATGAACTTTTATGATGAGTAAAGTGCATGATTTGTGTATGAAATGTGACTTTTGTGCTATGGCCATATGCATATTCAAGTGAAGTTTATGTGTCACATGTTTAGATGTTCATACACATGCCATAAAGTTATGTATGTACATTCAATGTCTTGATTATGTGGTTTTGCTATTAGGATTCCCAAATCTCATTCCCCACCCACTAACCATGTAGGTGCAAGCTCAAACAAGGGTAAGGAAAAGATTATTGATGCATGAAGAAGTTGCTCTTGCTTGCATGGTTTTGTGTAAATATTTGAGTTGTTAGCTCCCTTGAAGTTTTTGGTTGTTGTGGTTGTAACTCTAAACCTCTACACAAGATAACATGTGAATATGGATGATACATGCATGCATGAAAATGAACTAGGAAGGCTAAAGGATGATAAGAAACCAATTATGCATGCCAAAGGCAAGTTTATGAACCAAGAAGAGGTTTGGTGAATTTTTGGAAAAATTGGTTTCAAAGTTAAAAGGGTTACAAAGGCACTGAAAAACGAATCTGTTTCAAGTGACAGTTAAAAATAGCAAACGAGCTCCAAATGGGCTGAAATTTCCCAGTTAGAAACTGCACATCCTAAGATTTAAAATGATATAAATTTTGTGAAATTTGAATCTGTATTTTGAGAGATATGATTTTCAAAAGTTTGAGGTAAAATCTGGAAAACTGGAATGAACCATTTCGAACAGTATGTGGTTTTTGAATAAAATGATTCAAATGGGCAAGTTTTCGGGCCAATGAGTATTTTTCCCCTATAGTTAACTTAATAAGATAAATTTAGAAATTGGAACCACTCAATTTAGAGTTTTCTAGAATTAATTATGATTTTTCAAAATTGGACCAGAAATCTGGAAAAATGGCATGTGAACAACTAGCGTTTTCTACGTTTTTGAAAATTCAAGTTCACATGGAAAGTTCACATGGAAAGCCCAAATTTTTGAACAACTAGTGTATCTTTTCTTCCCTGAGAGCTTCTCCTTTAGCATACCCGTCTCAGCTTGTGGATTGTCTTTCTCTTTAACGGGCTCCTCAGTCTCACGAGGATCGTCATCATTGACTGACGGTTCGGAGTTTAAACTCGCCTCCGGGGTATGCGTATCACACTCCTCGTATTCAGGATCATGTGTTTGTGTTATCTTAGTGCTATCACTACTCATGCTCGGCTATTCACATTTATTTATTTCAGAACATAAATAATAACAACTCAAGCATAAGTCACAACCAATAAAGCACTAAACACATTCATATTAAACACATATCCAAGCAATAAGGATGCCTAAAAACTTTTACTGTGAGCCCATAAGCCAAAACCTTGGGCTCTGATACCACCAAGTGTAACACCTCCTATTTCCCCCCTATATCCTCTTATTTGATCACTTATGAATCACTCTTGGGCCTTGGATAACTCAATTTGGCCTTTTTTTTAGTGAAATTGAAAATTTCAAAAACGTTGTTACTGTTCACTGGCTCATTTTCCAGATTTTTGACCCAACTTTGAAAATTCATAATTAATTCTATAAAACTCTAAATGGAGTGGTTTCAATTTCTAAATTTAGCTTATTAAGTGATATATAGGGAAAAAATACCCATTGGTTCCAATCCTTACCCATTTGAATCAGTTTATTCCGTCAAGTTTGTAGCTCAAATGGTTACTTCCAGTTTTTCCCAGATTTTGCGCTTAACTTTGAAAATTCATATCTCATAAAATACACATCCAAATTTCGCAAACTTTATATCATTTTAAAGCTCAGGATATGTAGTATTTAAATGGATAGTTTTAGATCATTTGAAGCTCGTTTTCTATTTTTCATTGACGTTTGAAACAGATCAGTTTCCAGGGCCTTTGGAACCCATTTGTTTTGAAATCCAACTTTTCTTAAAAATCACCAAAACCTCTTTTTGGTTTATAAACCAACCTCTTGCCATGCATGGTTAGTTCTTATCATTCCTTAGCATTTTTAGCCCATTTCCATGCATGCATCATCACATATTTACCTACTACCTCATGTGGAGGTTTATGGATTACAAAACTACAACCACTTGTAGGTAAAGCTTATTAATCATCATAATTACACCAAATTTACTCAATCAAGCACATCATCTTCAACCATCAATAATATTAATCTTACCTTTGCTTGATCCTCCACCTACATTGGTTAGTGGGGGAGAATGAGATTTTTGGAAATCTCAATAGCAAAACTAACTAATCAAAAACATACTCCATGCAGCAAAACTAACTAGCAAAGTAAATGTATTCAATAATATTATATTACAATCCAAATTATGGATCATATACTCCCAACGATTCTAAATATAATATCCCTTTTGTAATACAATTGTATTGCAAACTTAATCCACAACTAACTTCAAGTAGTGGCAATATATTTTGCTCATATTCCATGCAGCAATTAGAACATTACTAATATTTTAAATAATATTTCAAAGCTACATCTCGAACCAAGTCATGCATTTTTATACATGCTCTCTCGTCTATACTCATTACAAAACAAGAATCTAACAAGATATGAAGAGCATCTAAGATCTCTCTCCTCACATCCTCCATTGTGACAATGGTCTCCTCTAACTCAAGTGTCCCCTTGCTAAATCGAATCAAATCCTCTTTATGGATTTCAAGATCTTCTGGGAACATAGAGCATAATAAGAAGAGTGACTTGGCTGTTGAACTTGGCAAACCATCATAACTCAATTCGAGACATGCATAGGCACTGCTCAAACCTTGTCCAACATTCAATGGTTGAAAGTGTTTTAGTCTCCATAGTGCAGACTCCCATGCTTCAATAGGTTTTTCCTTTAAGGAGTTTCCCACAGCTACAGCTACAATTGGCAGCTCCTTGCACTCATCAATGATTTTCCTTCCTACATCATGAAACATATTTGAGGCAGCACTAAATATGTTTGCATGCTTCCTGAACAAATCACATGCTTCCTCTTTAGTGATCAAAGGGAATTCAATCATAGTCTCACAATCCATAGAGACACATACATTCCTAAGGCGAGTGGTTAACAAGATATGACAACCTTCAACAAGTGGAATGCCAAAATCTTCAAGCCCTAGATGCTCCCACACATCATCCAGGATTATCAAAATCTTCTTATTTTTTAATCCTTCATACAACCTTTGTGCTCTTGCTAGTTGAGTTGCCTCTTGAAGTTGCAAGCCTATTTGATCTGCTATTTGCTGCTGAATGTTCATAACATTTAGAGGCTTTGATATGATAGCCATGATGACCTTGTCAAAAACTTCAGTTCATTCATTTCCCTACCCACTTGCTTTGCAAAAGTGGTTTTACCTGAACCCCCTATACCATATAATCCCACCATCTTCTTGTTGTCATCTTTAATTGCCTTCAAAACATGATTGTAAGTGGATTTCCTTGAGTTGAAGTCAATGAAGCCTTTGGAATAAATGTTAAGGATGCTAGGAAGTTGTTTCAATTGGGAAAAAGGCTCAAAGATAGAATTTTGTTTGAGGTCCATCATTTGCTTAGCCTTATTTTCCATTTGTTTTGCTAAAGAATATCTTTGGGACACATTGAAACACTTGTTGCCTCCTCCTTCAAGCTCTTGCTGCATCTTTTACACCTCCTCTAGGATAGCATTCACATCATCCAACCACTTCTTCACCGACGGCATTATTTCTTCAGTTTTTTTATCAGCTTCTTCCATACGCTTTTTCACATCTGCTAGTTTCAATTCCAACTGTTGTTTTGCCTTTTCAACATCTCTAATGAATTGCTTGAAGCAAAACAAATAAGTAGCTCCTTGTGAAATTGGAGCCACCAGGTATTCTGCAACCTTTGACGCGATTGAGATCACAATTTCTGCCATCTAATGCAATGAAAAGCAATCACATATACTTGGTTAATGACATGCAAAAGCAGATTTGACTGAAACAAGCTAGTTATGAAAGACTGAACGTGCATAGAAATAATAACAGTGTATATAGACTTAGTTATAAATATCTATCTAATTAGTTCAACAATGCATATAAATATACAATATGCATAAAGAAATCATAATCTTATATTAAATACCTCTAATATGAATTGATGATAACTTTGGTTATATCTTTTGAGTCACAGAAGAAAGAAGTAATCAAATTGCGTGACACAATCCTACAAGAAAGAACTAGGTAATTAATTGCAGAAAAATGTTTATTAATCAATTAAAAAAAGAAAAAGAAGCTTACTTGTAAGATATTATATTCCTAATTTTAAGAACGACTATGATACATCATTACAAAAAACAGACCTTTTGTAGCGGTTAATTTGATGCATTTGTAGTGATTTTAACCAGTGACAGGAGCATGTAGTAGCGGTTCATAAAACATATATAAATTCCACCATAGCAACCGGTTTTGCAGCGGTTATGCGAAAACGTTGCTTACACGGTCAAACCGTTAATAGTGCTTTTAGCACTTCAAAGAAACTACTTTAAAATAAAAGTGAGAACGGAAATCATTAGGATATATTTTGTAACGGTTTTTTAACTACTATTAGTTGAAAGAGCATTCCAAAATTATGTATTGGTGTTTATCGCGGTTAAAAATCACTACTAAATTATCATCTTTTGTAAAAAAAAAAAAAGGAATTTAGTAGCGGTTGAAAACCGCTACTAACTCATACAATGAAAATTAAATTCTAAAGAAATGATAACTGAAATTAAATTATGAGAATACAAGAAAAAGAAGAAATTCTAAAGGAACTAGTAAACAAGATATTTTATTTTTGAGGACCCTATATTTACTGCTCATGGTCTCATGCAGCACAAATTTACTAGGCAAACTTCAAGTATTTATCATTAAAATGGCAAAAATGTATAATTTAAGGATATTTATCACCATTTAATTCTTTAAGAATCACATTTCTAAATTTGGTCATTTGGAATAATTTTCGATTAAAAATTTCCGTTTGATCTTTTATAACAACAAATAATGATGTGTATACTTACCTAGTTTTGAATGTAGTCGATGTAAACAAATTTATTCAAAAATTATGCAAATTATGTAGATCCAGAAGACGCAACAAACATTTATCTTATACACTACATCTAATTTTTAATATAATATTTACTTTTTAATATAATACGAAAACTAAAGCTTTTAGTAGTCTTATTAATAAATTTTGTTTATATTAAAACAACATATTTTGTTTATATTCAAATTGTGAATTGTGGATTGGAGACTACTCAATGATGGAATGTGTAATAAGGATTGGAAAGATGATGAGCAATTCTAACTTTACTATGCTAGACGCACATTTACGAATATTTTATGGGTAGAGATTTGCACCTTAATAATCTTTAAATAAAAGGTTAAAATTAAAACAGTAAATATTATTCTTCACTTGAGTTCTTTATCATGGTTACTAAGGCTATGTTTAGTGCCTTTAAGTCCCGTATGCTTGCCCAAGCACAGTAAAAAAAAATTGCCTGACCAAGTCCAAAAAAGTTGGCAGCACTGAAAATTTATATACCGTTTATTTTTGGTATTTTAGTCCATTAACTTTTAACCAGATTATAACTCAATCCCTGAACTTTAACTTGTTAGAATAGGATTTGACCAAGAGGGGGTGAATTGGTCTAATAAAAAATTTAGCACTTTGAAAAACTCAAATATAGAAACAAAGTCACCGAAAGAAGAGAAAGAAGATGAAAACTGAGATTTATCCTGGTTCGGTCTTCTTGACCTACGTCCAGTCCTCAAAGCACCTCCGAGATTTCCAAATTCACTATCAGCAACACAGCAGGCTTCAAAAGCCTTTTCAACTAGGGAATCACTCCCCCTTTCTCTTTTCACTATAACAGAGTATGACACTCTCTGTTCTCTAACTCACTTTCAGCCCAAAAGACTCAAGGTCCCTTCCTTGAGTTTCTCACAATTTTACAAAGTAATTTAGCCTCAGAAATATCTCTCAAAAGAGTAAATGACTAATAATGAAGCACAGTGAAAGAATTGAAGAATGAAAGTAAATAGTGTTTAATGCTCAGATTATTCGTCTTTATTCTTCGTAATGAATGCTGGTCTTTTTATAGCTGAGAATTGATGAAGTGTCTGTTAGACTGCATTCAATAGCCGTTACTCTCACCAACGACCAATGGTTTCTGCATTAATGGCATTTAATGCTTCTGAGTTAGACGACGGAGAATGTTGCAGAAGAACGTTAATGACTCCGAGCCTCGGACCATGCTTTGCTTCTTTCCTCATTGATTGTTTTGAACTTCTGCATTTATGAGGGCAGTTAGCATTCAAAATGTTGTTACACAAATAAGGAAAGTAGGTGAGCAGCGTAGGTTGAGTGTGTTAGACAAAAAGCTGTTAAAGAGAGAGAGAGAGACAGTGCTCGAGCATAAGGTTTTAATGCTCGAGTGATCTGTCCAAGTGTTAAAAAAATAATTCTGACAAATCATAATACTCGAGTGTCCAAATCATGATGCTCGAGTGTTAGTAATACTGGAAGAGAGTGCTGGAAGTATTGAGATAGAGTATTAGTGAACAGTGAAAATTTTCAGCTCGATGCTCGAGCATTAAAAGCTAGTGCTCGGGTGTTTGCAGTGCTGGCAGTCAATTATTGCAGTGTTGGCTTCCAGTGATGAGAGTTAGGTCACAACACTCGAGTGCTAGAAATCTGTGCTCGAGTGTTGGCTCTGCTGGGAGCTTTCACTTGAAGTACTACTTGACAGCACTGGTAAAAGGCTCAACACTCGAGTACTGCTTTTGCAATGCTCGAGCATTGGCTGTGCTGTCAGCCAATGCTGGAAGTGTTGCCTGACAGTGTTGAGAGAAGCAGTCAACACTCGAGTACTGAAATACAGTGCTCAAGTATTGGCAATACTTTCAGCCAATACTTGGAGTACTTCATTGCAGCATTGTTTGTAAGCCCTGTTTTAGTCAAATGCTCGAGTACTGACTTGCAATACTCTAGTATTGACATTACTCTATGCCAATGCTTGAAGTGTTTACTCAGAGTATAGTTTAAAAACTTGTTTTCAAAACACAGTGCTCGAGTACCACATTCCAATACTCGAGTATTGACAACACTTCATGTCAATACTTGGAGTATTAGCTGGGAACACTAAATTTTCTTAAGTTTAAAACCTGCAGTGCTCGAGCATTGAATTTCACTACTTGAGTACTGTTAATAATTTGACAAAAACACTCGAGTACATTCATGAAGCACTGAATCCATACTTTTAACACTTTGGATTTTAAAATCACTTTTCAATCTCTTAGCATAATTTTGTTATCATCAAAACAAGGTATCAACATAACTCAATGCAACTTAGTTTTATAGTTTTGACTTGGTTGTAACTCATTCTATAAATTTTGATTAACTATAACTCAATCCCTATAGTTTTAACTATTTTATAATTCACTCCCGTTTATTATGTATATGATGTCATTTCTAAAATATAGGGACTAAATCAAAATTATATAGACTGAGTTGCAGTAGGTCAAAGTTCAGGGACTGAGTTGCAATCAAGTCAAAACTATAGGGACTAAATTGCACCAAGTCAAAGTTCAATGACTAAATTACAACCAAGTCAAAAATTGAAGACCAAAAGATTAATTTTCCCAATTTAAAATATATATTATTCAATATTCATTTCTTAGCTAAATTATAATTTTTTATTTAAAATATATTATTTAATTAAATCTTTTGTTGCCTTGTCTATAATGGATTTTGGATATTGTTTAATTGTTGAAGTATGGATATTTCTTA
This sequence comes from Vachellia pachyceras, assembly GCA_025593235.1. Taxonomy (NCBI): domain Eukaryota; kingdom Viridiplantae; phylum Streptophyta; class Magnoliopsida; order Fabales; family Fabaceae; genus Vachellia; species Vachellia pachyceras. The sequence continues at coordinate 14,673 of JANTPZ010149855.1, forward strand.
AGACATACACTAGTTTTTTTTTAATTTCAAAACTCAAATTGTAGACTTATTTTGAAATACTGCAAGAAGTTTAAAATGATAAAGTGTATAATTGGATCTATTTTTTTCACTCTATCATTTCTTATGCTGGGAAGTCCACCTACCCAACCCACTATTGCCAATCATAAAATGGTTAGAGCTTCTATCAATTAGAAACAGGAAGTGAGCTGCAATTTTGCAGCTCGTTCATCCTTCGACTTGACAAGACAAATAAAAAAAATAAAGGAGTTAAATTGAATGGATTACTTTGATATGATTGTTACTTACCACAAATATTGTAATGAAATTAGACGAATAATGCAGAAGTGTACACTGGAGTGACTCTTAGATTAGGAGATGCCCACCTACACAAAAAAATGGCAAATAACAAAGGTTAAATTACAAGTCAATAAAACAAAGAATCTATTTACATATAATATACTGATGATATTGATGATATTTCAGGAGTCACTGAACAAAAGGAAGGTAATTCGAAAATGGTTTTTATTGAAAATTTGAAATATATACTTTGCGGATTTTTTTATGATAGTCCTTATTTCTTTTTGATGAAAATATGCAAAATTTTCATATATTGGGTGTTCTCGGGAAGGGAACAGTATTATTCTGCATCTCATCCTGACATCAAATATATGATGTGTCATGTCCCGTTCCCACCAGGATCGGGATGGGTTTAAATATGATAATGGATACTTTTTTTTAATCTATTTTCATTATCATAAATGGGAAAAACATGGACTCAATTGCAATGTAGAAAATAAAAAAGTAAAGATTCAAGGGGAAAACAATTTGATTTTAAAGAAAGTAAGATATAATAAATGTGATAATATCTTCTAATACAACTAATATCTATACAAAAAGATAGTAGCTATGTCTTTAATAAAAAAATATTAGATATTCCAATCAAAAATAAATATAAAATAAAATATTTTTTAAAGTATTATATATTTACAATATTTTGAATTATTGGATTAAATATATAATCAATATGATAATCTTTTTATATAACCAATATCTTTGATTGAATAAAAGATATTTTTTATATCATTTAAAAATATGGTAGGGAGGGAAAATCCCACGTTCAAGAATTAATTGCAAAATGAGACCTGCTCAGTTACACATGTGAAATCTCAATTACATATGTAGAAACTGAGTTGCATATGTGGAAGATCAGTTGCATATAACATAGAAACTCAGTTGCATAAATGGTGGAAGCTCATATTTTACAATTAATTCCCCGAAGATGGATTTCCCTCGTTTTCCTTACATGTTATATCTTTAAAAAAAATAAAATATCTAGGACGAAATAAAAAGTCGGGAAAGAACAAACCCCTTCCCGCATCATGTCTCGAATTTTTTTTGAGACAGGACAATCCCATCCCAAAATGATACCGGAACGGAACCAAGAGTGAGCGCCCCTAATATATATTCTTATTACTATATGTAATATCCACCCTTTTTCCGTAAACTAACATAGAGGCCAAATCGTTAGTTAAGAGATGAGATAAGGCCCAAAAATAAAAGTACAAAAAGAAAAGATGTCGGTGGACCAAAAAAAAGACCCTGGTCAAATTATTCCTAAGGCTTTGAAGTTACTAAGAAAGTAAGCCAGGGACATAAATGCCATTAAATATAAAGACCAATGGCAATATGGCCATTAGATAAAAGAGGCCAAACCATTAGTCAAAAGTTGACCTTGAGCACACTGATGAAAAGTACTGAAAAAGTTGATACCGATAGGCTGAGTAACCTCAAAGTCAGACTTGGCTTAGCGGAAATAATTTTATGAGAACTCCACAGTTAAGCGTGCTCGCCTGGGAGCAATTTCAGGATGGGTGACCTCCTGGGAAGTTGCCTAGGAGTCATAAATCAAAAGATCAAGGGCCAAAAGGTTAAGGGCAAAATGGGAATTTATGAAAAGTTAGACTGTCAAAGGGCATTTTGGTCATTAAGAGAAAGTGTAAGGGCATTTTGGTCATTTGACCAAGTCAAAGTCAAAGTCAAAAAGTCAAACACTTGACCAGAAATCAGAAAAAGTCACAGATGCCCAAAAGATAGAGCAGAACTCACTGATTACCAGAGATTCAACCGATTGTTGAAATTCGGTCTAATGAGGAATTATGGAATTTTAAAGATTTAAGGTTGAAAATATTTATTTAAGGTATCAGGAGTTCCATAAGACCAAAAAGCAGAGTCTATAGAGATTCAGTGGAATTTATAGTATTTTACAAAATTATTGCCCAAAGTACGATTAAGACGATTTTCCCGAAAATGAGGAAAAGGCCCAAAAAATCCCCAAAAATATAATTTGTTACAAAAATTAATTTGGGACAATTTAGAAGGTATTTTGGGGAAAGAAGAAGGGCTAAAATATCAATGAAAAATATTGAAAATTATAAGGCCCCAAAAGTGATTTATTCTAAAATTGTTCGTTTTCAGGAGTTTTCGGCAAGATAAATTAATCCTGTTAATTTTGGATGGATCAAGGGACAATTTGAGGATGATGATTTTAATATATTTAAGAAGGAATTATGGAGATTAAATGAGGAAGAAAACATCTCCATAAAAGTAGAAAAAGATTTACCGGAATAGAGTTATGTTTAGCGATAAAAAGTGTAATCGGTAGAAGTAACCGAATGGAATTCAGTTTGGGTAATGTAACCAAACCAAGACCAGATTTTTTTAGCCTCAATGATAACATTTTTTACTAGCCAATGAGAGGCAAACAAATGTGAGAATGGTGGCAAGATCTTCACCCTTGGATTGAAACTTAATTACTAAGGCTTTATCCTAACCATTCATTTCTTATAAGGAATTTTATAAAAGCCTTCTCCTCTCCATTTCTCTCCATTTTGGACGACTTTGCAGCTGGAATTTGGGAGAGAAAAGACACCATTTTTCAGCCATGAAGAAGAGGAAGAGCTTGAGGAAAATCCAAGGTAAGGGAAGAAAGCACCTTATGTTATATATAAAATTCTTCCTCTCAACTTCCCCTACCTTTCTATCGGTTTAGATTTTTGGTTTTGGCTCTCTTTTGGTGGCTGGAAAGTTAGGTTTCAAGAGATGAAAAATGAGAAAGAGAGGGATTTAGAAGAAATAAATGGTTGCAAAACACTCCTTGCATGTTAAGGAGAAGACTGATGTATATATTGCTTGGGTTTGATGTTTGTATGAATTTTTGGAATCTCAAACCCTAAGGGGAGATGCTGTCCAATTTTATATTTGATGAGGAAGAGTTGTTTTTGAGCTAAATAATCCATGAGAAGTGTTTTGGGATCAAGAATATGTTGTTATACATGATGAAAGTTTGAAAAATCATGTTTTGGCAATTATGTGTGTGATTTCGGTCTGATCTGGAACTTGGAGAAGGAATGTTGTTTTGATGATTTTGATGCTTCCAATGGCTTTAAAATGAGTTTTTGTGTAGGGTAAAAGTGAGCCCAAGTTTTTGGAAGCATTAGAAAACATTAAATTCAAGTTTGATGTCTTAAGGCATATGTGATTCAAGAGGAAGTTTAAGAGAGGTTTACAATGATTTTTGTCTTGGTAATGGCTTATGTTTAATGGCCATTATGTAGGCTAATGTTTGGTGCAAGAGAGTGATTCTCAAAGTGAACAAGAGAGCATTCAAGTTAAGGGGATAATAAAGACACAAGGTAGCAAGACCTTCTAACCTTAAGCTTAATTGCTTTGAAAATGTGTATGAATTATGCATGACTTGTATTGAAAATTTGTGATGATTGAAAGTGTGAATATGTGCTTTTGTATTCTATGGCCATATGCATTTCATTGTTACATGTTCCACTTTTATGAATTCACACTTATATTGAAAGTTGTCATGCAATTTTATCATGTGTGTTAGAAAGTTTTGCTACTGGGATTTCCAAAAATCTCACCCTCCCCCACTAACCATTTTTAGGTGGAAGCTCACTCAAGGGTAAAGAGAAAATGAATGATGCTTGAAGCAAGATTTGCATGTGTATGAGTGTGGATTTATATTGTAAACTTTATGCTTATTGTTTAAGAATTGTAATGTGATATGTACATGTAACTCATGTATATATGATGGACTCATGATAATTAGTGTATGATTTAAGAATGCCTAATTAAATAGTCTAATATGGTTAAGAAAATTTTATAAATCATTATGATAAGTTATGAAGTTAAGTAGGGTAAAAATTTGGCTAAGTGCTGGAAGCAAAGTTGGTCATTTGCCCTAAGTTGTCCTATCGGGAAACAGGGTAATTGAACTCCAAATGAGCTGAAAGTTTGTGTAAAAATATTTCACATTACAAGGTTTAAAACAAGATAAAGATCACTGGAATTGGAGTTTTTTACAGAAAGTTATTACTGTCCAAAGTTGGCGAAAAATCACAGAAAATCCTGGAAAAATGGAAAATTACCATATGAACAGTACATTTTCACGAATTAATCTGTACCAACTGGACAAGTTTCTGTTCAAATGAGTATTTTTCCCTCATAAAGGAATTTATAAGCTTCAAATAAAAGTTGGAACCACTCAATTTCGATATTTCTAGAATTAGTTATGAATTTTCAAAGTTGGCCTTAAAAACTGTGAATAGTAACTTTCTTAAAAATGAAAGTTTTCAATTTGATCATTTTCAACTTTGTGGGTTACTTGAGGCCATTAATTGGTTCCAAATCATCGTAATGGAAGCTAAGAGGGATAAATAAGAGGTGTCACACATTTGACCCAGAAATTATCTTGACTCATTGAATCTGATTTTGAAAGAATTCAGGTAACAAAATGAGTACAAGAATTTATGAATGATAAAGCACAAATTCATGGGTCCAGATAACTAATGTGAAAGCACTTTTAGGATATTCCACAAAATGATCAATGCATTAGCGTACCTTGCTTTATTGCATTATGTTCATTCTAATCAATGGAATAGCCATCAGATAAAGATATTTAGACATGAAGCTTTTCACGCATTGAATTCTTTTCAAGGAGATGTAGTTGAAAAAGATTATCACTGTCAAAGACTCCTTTAAAGCATTTCTGGTTTTACAAAAATATTAACTTCTAATATAAATATTTGAAACCATTTGAATGCAAACAAGACATGAATGCTTATCAAAACATGCTTATGCACTTTTATAAATCAATGTGAATTGAAATCTTTTATGCATTTCAAAAACTTGAACGGACACGATTATGCACATTTTATTTCATGTAGCAAAAAAATGTTGAAAAACAAGATTTGATTGAAAATTACAGTGATCAAGTAATAAGCATAGCATGGGATAAAGATTTGATTTCATCGTATTTTCTCTTGTCCCAGTGCTGGCTTGTTAATGCAGAAATTAGTTCTTCACTTGTCCAGCTTCCTCTTAGATACTTGGAGGATTAGCTTTTCTCACCTATTGCACTTTTTATTTTGATTTGACTTTGTAGTTCCAGCAATGTGAGCTCCAAGGATCTTGATGCTGATGCAGATTCTAGAAATCTCCTTTTAGGTGCATGAGAGGCTCTTTGATTCTTTAGTACGTATATAATTAATCATATGTGCATCTTGAGCATTTGAGAATGATCTTCAATCGTAAAGCTTCTTCTTTGTAATCCACTCTCTTTTGGTTCTTTTGTGCTGACTGACTCATGGAAGTGTTTTGTGATTAATCCTTTTGCGCTTACAGTTTCCTGTTTGTTCATCAACAATTGATGTATACAGCTTACGAACTGTCAGCATTTTCAATCTTCAAGACATTTGTTAGAGACTCCCAAATATCTTTAGTATTGAACCAAAATTTTAACTTCGATAAAGAACTGAAGTTTTATTACTCAAGATATCAAGGAAATCAATTTCTTTTCATCTCCTAACAAATCCTTTCAGCTATGGATGAAAAACATTTTCAAAACAATTTCATGCATCATAATGAAATCCTGTGATGAAAATTATCATTTCAGCTTTCAAAAAATGAAAAATCAATATCTTTCAAAATCATAGAATAGTTTATCAAAATTGTTCAAAAACGCATACAACCCAATTTCAGCCACGGATCACTCTTGAGACGGTTAAGTCCTTTAAACAAGAGACCTGCTCTGATACCAAATATTAGGATGGCTGCACCCAAGAGGGGGGTGAATTGGGTGTTTACAAAAATATTTTTGATTAAAACTTAGTTGATCAAATTAAAAAATCCAAATCATAAGTTAATCAAAGTAGAGTATGAAAACTAATTGAATAAAAACAAAGTAATAAGAAATTAGAGAAGATGAATGAAAGATAAAAACACAACAATTTATCCTGGTTCGACCCTCTCTTACCTACCTCAGTCCTTAGACACTTCTGAGATTTTCAATCTACTATAACATCCAAGTTTAACCAGGTACTTGGAAAACCATTACAATCACAATGTCATCACAGACACTTGTGAAATCCATTTCAAGTTTGTCACGGTGGGTACTTGAGAACCCCATAAATGTTTCCAGGCAT
>JANTPZ010149859.1:0-19549 GCA_025593235.1 Vachellia pachyceras
TTACATAGTGATACAAAGTAAGTGCATTTCCAATTAAGATACAAATCAAGCATTGCTTCTAGAGAAGTTTACTCCTTTTTTTCTCCAATTAAAAATCCGCAGATTTTTTTCTGCAGATATTATATTGGTAGCAAAAATTTTACTGCGGATTTTGAATTCGCAAAAATTTGTGATGTAAGTTTTTTTTTTTGCAAAATTTTTGTGAAAAAATTTAGAAGTCCATTAACAATATTACCTGCTGATTTCAAATTTAAATTTAAATTTGAAATATCAAATTCAAAATGAAGATAAATTTGAGAGATCAAAAATTGTATTAACCCCACAAAAAGCAAGCACCCACACCACTTAGCTATCCTCTCAATTTTCCTCTAGTAACCCAAAGGGTATGCTTGGGATGATGTTAGTAAATTATATTTACGTAAGTTGAATAAAGCTCTTCTCATATATTCAACTAGTAGATCATAAATCATATAAAAAAGTAGCTTCCACTGCTAATCACACACACGTATGTGTCTCTTGTGCAATCAGCTGCTTTTACTCCCCTTGATCCACTCAATGTAGCGACACCGTTTTGAGTGCTCTAGTGGGATGTAGTGTGTGTTTGGGAATCTGTTGGGAGAAATAAGTTTACAGATTCCGAGAAGAATTTACGGAATATTCATCAAGATGTTTTTTACGAATTTTAAGATGTTTTTTACGGATTCCAAGATGCCTTTTGTCTTGGCTTGCGTGCACTGTTGGGGAAAGATTTCCTAGACATGAACATAATAAAAATACAAAAGGAAAAGATATGGCGAGTTGGTCGGATTGGGCAAAGGTAGTAGAAGAATCCATGGTGGAAAGCAAGGAGGGGTATCAGAAGAAGAACATAAAGAATTTGATGGGAGAGACATAGAACGACGTAGTTTTGGGTTAGCGGAGGGATGGTTATAGGTTAAGCGGAGAGGTTCAAATGTCAATTCTCATGTATTTTAATCTTTCATCAGAATTCTATATAATTAAATAATTTAGCATTTCATTCTCATGGGAAAAAAACATGAGTAGTCTATTCAATATTTCTTATAATACACTATGATCTTTGCATTTCCAATTTTGAAAAATTCATTATGCCATAAAGTCATGTATGCACATTCACTATGTTATGATTATGTGGTTTTGCTATTGGGATTCCCAAATCTCATCCCCCACCAACTAACCATGTAGGTGCAAGCTCAAGCAAGGGTAAGGAAAAGGTTCTTGAGCCTTGAAGATGATGATGCATATGCTTGCTTGTTTTGTGTAAATATGCAAGATGCTATTTTTCTTTGAAGTTGTTATGGTTGTAATCTAACTACAACATGAAGAACATATGAATATGGGATGATGCATGCATGGTCATGAGGTAAGAAGGCTAAAGAAGAATAACAAACTAATCATGCATGTTAGAGTTAAGATCATGAACCAAAAAGAGGTTTTGGTAAGAAAAAGAAAAATTGGTTTTCAAAGTTGAAGGGTTCCAAAGGCCCTAAAAACGAATCTGGTTCCAGTGGCGATTTAAAATAACAAATGAGCTCCAAATGGGATAAAATGTTCCAGTCAGAAACTAGACATCCTGAGCTTTAAAATGATATAAAGGTTACAAAATTTGGATGTGTATTTTGAGAGTTATGATTTTCCAAAGATTGAGATAAAATCTGGAAACCTGGAAAGAGCCATTTCGGATAGTATGTGGTTTTCGAATAAACTATATCAAATGGCCAATAATTGGAACCCATGAGTATTTTTTCCCTTTAGATCACTTATCAAGAAAAATTTAGAAATTGGAATCACTTAGTTTTGATTTTTCTATAATTAGTTATGATTTTTCAAAGTTGGGCCAGAAAACTGGAAAATGGCATATGAACAGTACCAGCGTCTTTTCCGTTTTTCAAAATCCTAGTTCACAATTTTGGACAAATTTTTGATATCTAAGGCCCAAGAGTGATCCCTAAGTGATCTATAATAAGAGAATAAGGGGAAAATAGGAGGTGTCACTCTTGGTGGTATCAGAGCCAAGGAAAATTTTTGAAGCCTAAGGTTTTGGCTTACGAGCCCACAAAGGAAAAATTTTTCAAACCCACGGTAAAGATACGTTTTGGCCGCAAAGGAATATTTTTGAAACCCACAACAAATGCTTAGTATGCATTGACATTGCATTAAGAATTGGTTGATGAGTGCAATTGCTTGCATTATGTTGAGTTGGATAAATTATCTATTTATGATATGATGAATGTATAAAGATGAGCATGAACACCCATAGTACTGAGGTTACGCAACCCCTAATTGCTAACCTTGTGGATAAAACCTACGATACGATTACGCCCGAAGTCAGCTTGCATTTTGAGCCATCGGTCAATCAATGTGCGATTTCCGATGATGATCTAGAAGACTTTATTGAAGTGGACGATTTAGGTCCAGAGATAAAAATGCTTTTCTCCGAGGAAGATGACGAGGGATTCAAGGAAGAGTCACCCTTGACAGAAAAAGAGGATGATGAGAGTGTTCCAGAGAAGGAACCATCGAACAAGTGGTCTATGGCTATGGAGTCGGATCGGGACTTAAACGAAGCAATGGAAAGCAAGACAGAATCCGAGGCAGGGGTAGTACCTGATCTAGATGACGAATATGCTCACGCTAGCAGGATGTATCTGCGTAGCTTTTTACTCGCTCATGCTAGAGAGCTGCAGGAACACATGTCCCCGACAGGATACCGATACTACCTGGCATGGATTGATAGGGCTAGGGAAGCCTATGATCTCAAGTAGAGGTTCCCATTTGCAGCATCAGATGATGAATGGATAGATGATGTCATGGCAACCATTCCAGACCCTGGACTGAAGGCAGTGGCAAAGCACCACATTCTCTTTCTTCTTATTCCTAGTTTCCACCATTTCCTTAACAAGCTCGAATGCCTTGTTTTGGAAATGTTTCCAGACGATTAGACAGCTAGATATCGTAAACATTTTGAGGATACCTAGAAAAGTCAGATTTCTAGATGAAAGGTAAAACTTTTTGGGAAACTTTTTGTAAGGAGAAACTTTTTGTAAAGAATGATAGGATGAAAGAGGTATAGTAACCGCTGCAAGATGTAAGAAATATATCCATGAAAATATATATATGAAATGCTATTTTGAGAAGTAGCTTAGAGAGCATGGATTTAAGTTATGATGATTGATTCCGTTGTTCATTCTTTAAGGGCTAAAATGGTACGAATCCGCGGAAGTTAAAATAGAACAAGAGGTCATCCTATACAAAAGGTATTAAGGAGAACCCAAAATGTGGAGCAGCAGTAGGATCCACCTAGACGGGATGATCCTATGTAAGAAATCCTGAGAAGGTTAAATGAATAGCAGAATTTTATGGAGCAACTGAGAGCAGACCAAGCTCGTCAAGAACAAGAAAGAGTAGCTGAAAGAGAAGCTACTATTCAGGCAGCAATAGCAGCCGCGTTAGCTGCTCAAAATCAGAATCAGAATCAAAATGTACCTCAGCCACCCCCTCAGCCGAAACCTGAGCAAGTCCATGATCCCCCTCCAATTCGAGTTGTTAGACTGGAGGATCAAGAGGAGGTGCAACAATGGGTGACAAAGTTCTACAAGCATAACCCACAAATCTTTGAGGGATCCTTAAATGTCTCAGTCGTAGAGAAGTGGATCACGCGGCTTGAGAAGATCTTCAAGGTTATGAATTGTCCCTCAGAAGTAAAGGCACAGTTAGCCATTTACAAGTTGGAATAATAGGCAGACCGGTGGTGGAGAAATACTGAGTTAATCATGCAGGCAAGGGATACCCCGATCACCTGGGAAGTTTTCCTGGATCAGTTCAACCAGAAGTACTTTACTAAGTCGATCCAAGATGAGAAAGAAGCTGAATTCCTTATTCTGAGGCAAGGAGAGAAGGAATATTTTGACGAGTACTTGGCTAGATATTTACAACTGTCTAGATACTCAACGTATCTCCAACATACTCATGATGAAGAATGGAACACCGAAAGGATGCTAAGGGGTTTAAAACCGGCTCTAAGGGAAGGAGTAGCTCCGATGAGGATAACAACCTTCAATGTTGTTGTTGAGGTTTGTTGAGCAACGGAAAGTAGCCAGAATCATCATTCCCTGGCTAAAGCTTCAACCTCTATAGAGAAGCCGGGATCGAGCAGTATAGCTAGCGGTAAGAGGGGCAGGAGACCTCCGTTTCGGAAAGGATTTAAAAAGCAAGGAAAGAGAAGTACCTTTCCGCGTAGCCAACCGACTAAGCCCTGCAGTATATGTGGCAAGAATCATGGAGACAGACCTTGTTATACAGGCCAGAATGTCTGCTACATATATGGAAAGCCTGGACACTTTGCTAAGGATTGCAAGCAAGTGACTGAAGGATCTCGACCTCAGAGCTCAGGCAGAGTGTTTGCTATGAACCAGGAGGAGGCTCGTAAGTCGCCAGAGATGATCCAAGGTACAATCCGTATAAATGATACCTTGTGCATGCAATGTTTGACTCAGGCGTAAGCCATTCATTTATCTCACATAATTGTGCTGAGCGTCTAGGTCTGAGTATAGACACATTGCCATATGATATAACTGTGTCCACACCCACTGGTACGAAGGTTGTCACTTGTTGTGCATGTCTAAATTGCATAGTCCAGTATGAACATTGCAGCACTGCAATTGATTTTATATGTCTGCCCCTGCATGGTATTGATGTGATAATTGGTCTGAATTGGTTATCTACTAATAGCATATTACTTGACTGTAAGAATCGCACCTTGATATTTGCCCAATAGAAAAATACACCCACCTACTGAGGCTAGGTTGAACTTTATTTCGGAACCCAAGGCAAAAAGATGTTTAAGGAAGGGATGTCAGGGATACGTGGTATTGTTCTCAGTTGAAGTAGAAGTTAAAGAGTCTTTTAATGACATTCCGGTAGTCAGAGAATTTCCCGAGGTATTTCCAGAAGAGATCTGCGGACTGCCTCCAGAGAGAGAAGTGGAGTTCGCTATTGATCTAGTGTCGAGAACCAATTCAATCTCAAAGACTCCATATAGAATGGCTCCAAGCGAAATGAAAGAGTTAAAGAAGCAGATTGAGGAGCTATTAGAGAAAGACTGATTAGACCCAGTAACTCACCCTGGGGAGCTCCAGTTCTCTTTGTGAAAAAGAAAGATGGGAGTCTCAGACTATGTATTGACTACCGTGAGCTTAACAAGGTGATGATTAAGAATAAGTACCCTCTTCCTCGGATTGATGATTTGCTGGATCAGCTGAGTAGTGCCAAGGTGTTTTCCAAGATTGATCTCAGATCAGGCTATCACCAGTTTCGGGTTAGAGCTAACGACATTGCTAAAATGGCCTTTTGAACTAGATACAGGCACTATGAGTTCTTAGTGATGCCGTTCAGATTGATGAATGCCCCTGCAGTTTTCATGGACTATATGAATCGCATCTTTCGGCAATATCTAGACCAGTTTGTCGTAGTCTTCATTAATGACATACTAGTGTACTCCAAATCTTTAGAAGAGCATGAAAGGCATCTGAGAATCGTATTAACCGTTTTGAAAGAAAAGCATTTATACGCTAAGATCAGTAAGTGCGAATTCTGGTTACCTGAAGTAAAATTCCTAGGGCATGTGATCTCTCAGGAGGGGGTCGTAGTAGACCACGCCAAAGTAGAGGCGGTACTGAGATGGAATCAACCTAGAACGGTAACCGAAGTCAGAAGCTTTCTAGGCCTAGCGGGCTATTACAGACGTTTTATTCAAAACTTTGCTCGGATTGCCTTGCCGTTGACTAAGCTCACACGAAAGAACCAAACTTTTACGTGGGATGAAAAATGTGAGGCTAGTTTTCAAGAATTAAAGAAAAAGCTAACCTCGGCCCCTGTATTAATAATCCCTGATCCGAAAGAAACCTATGTGGTTTATAGTGATGCTAGCAAGCATGGACTAGGATGTGTTTTAATGCAGCAGGGGAGAGTAGTAGCTTATGCCTCTCGGCAGTTAAAGCCGCATGAAGAAAATTACCCCACACATGATTTGGAGCTAGCAGCGATTGTTTACGCTCTAAAGATATGGAGGCATTATTTATATGGAGCAACCATCGAGCTGTATTGTGACCACAAAAGTCTCAAGTATTTGCAAGATCAGAAGGAATTGAACTTGAGGTAGAGACGATGGATGGAATTGCTCAAGGACTATGACTACCAGATTAAATATCATCCAGGAAAAGCTAATGTAGTTGCCGATGCATTGAGCAGAAAGACGATACAGGTGGCTATGATGATGATGAAAGAGCAAAGGCTGATAGAAAGCATCCGAGATTAGGGTGTGTTAAATCAGTTGCAAGTGGAGCCTGACAGATATGGCACTACCCAGATTCAGAGTTATATAGAGGATGAGATCAAAGAAGCTCAAGAAGTGGATCCGTTTGCACGAAATCTAGAAGCTAAGATGAGTCAAGGAGGGACTAAAGAGTTTAATAAGACCCCTGAGGGAATAGTGAAGTTCAGAGATCGATATTATATCCCTCCAAAGCCTACTTTAAGGTAAAAGATACTTGATGAGGCTCACAGGAGCAAATATACTATCCACCCTGGAATGACCAAAATGTATCATGAGCTAAAGAAATTATTTTGGTGGCCTAGGATGAAAAGAGATATCACTGAGTATGTGAACAGATGTCTTGTCAAAAAGTAAAGATAGAACATCAAAGGCTGCCAGGATTATTACATAGTCCAACGATCCCAGAATGGAAGTGGGATAGCGTGACGATGGATTTCATCGTAGGATTGCCAGAGTCAGCAAAGCATAATGCTATTTGGGTGATAGTAGGCAGATTGACTAAGTCAGCACATTTCCTTGCAGTTCATACCAACTGGCCACTGACGAAGTTAGCAGAGATGTACACCAAGGAGATCATAAGATTACATGGGGTATCAAAGAATATAATCTCAGACCGAGATCCTCGTTTTACATCGAGATTTTGGAAATCTTTGCAAGAGGCCCTCAGAACCAGATTAAGTTTTAGCACAGCTTATCATCCATAGATGGATGGACAGTTAGAAAGGACGATTCAAACATGTGTGCTGGAACCCAAAGGAGCTTGGATGTGTATTTACCATTGGCTGAATTCGCCTATAACAACAGTTATCACTCTAGTATACAGATGGCGCCTTAGCACAACATTGGTATCTTTTAAAGTACGAACACCTAAACTATAATAAACAGATGTAGGCATAACATTTATGGCTACGTTTAAGTCTAAAAGAGTATGAGAAACGTTTGTTTTGCCTATGGTACAAGGAATAGTATAGGAACCCGGGTCTTTACATTTAATAGGTAACTGTGGCTTGAAAATAGCGCTAACACTAGACCCTAGTTGGATTCTCTCACTATGCTTATAATTCCTCTTGTTTGTACACAAATCTTTCAGAAACTTAGCACACTTAGGGATCTTTTTAACCAAATCAAGTAATGAAACATTAACCTTAAGTTTACTAAACATTTCAAAAAGCTTATCATTATCTTTCTTTTCATTAACTTTTTTACTCACAAGATAAGAATGAGGAAAAAGCAAGTCAGAAATATTTACCTCATTACCCGTAGAAGGTGACCCTTTCTTCATTTGGCCTTGCTTAGCAGCATGGACTCCTCTTTCTCTTGAACAATTGACTGCTCATGTGATTTCTCCAAGAGTCTCTTCTCTTTGGTACTTTTGGATTGAATAGAGGTCTCGAGTAGCATTGGGGATGTCTTGAGTGGCTATTGCAGGAGGAGACTTAACTTATATCTCTTCATCAACTATTTTTTCATCTTCATCATTATCTTTGAATTGTACCTTTTTCACACCAATTTTCTTACCATTTCTTAATGTAACTGCATTCAAAGATTTAGGATTTATCACCATGTTGGAAGGCATTGATCCACTGGCCTTAGCATGCTATTCACTCACCCATTTGACAACTTAGTGATGTAAGAAGTCAAATTATATGTCCTTGTTTCGTTCTATTCTCTAAGCCTGCAAATCTTGCTTCAGATTTAGATATGTGCTCAGTCATTGCTTCAACGCCCTTAAGAATTTGAGAGAAATGCTCATCATTTTTAAACTGTGGTTACTGTGGAATAGACATGGCTCTAGATGATTCACCTTGCAACCCTCCATAGTAAGATTGCCCTTGAGTAGTCATATTTCCTTGAAACCCTTCTTGAATATGCTTATCATCATTTCCTCCCCATCGAAAAGTAGGATTAGCTTTCCACTTTCATTATATGTATTTGAATATAGATTCCATTGTCTAGATTGATTAGACCTTCCTTAATACATGGCGGAAACGTCCTCATATCTGTGAGGCCAAGCAATAGAGATATGCATAGTAGAATTACAATGCTCATAGTTAGGTGCAGTTATCTCCATGTTCTTAGGATTCCTAGTGTCAATAGAGGATGTATGAGATGCAAACTGATTCAATTTTGTAGTCAATATAGCAATTTGTGAAGTAAATGCGCATGGTTGTGGAATGAGGACTGAAGAGGGACTAGTATGCATTGCATTGATATTTCTAGACTCTCTGATGCTAATATTGTTGATTATTCAAGGCCATTTTCTTAATGAGATCTATGCCTCCTCAGCAGTTTAATCAATTAGAGAACCTCCTGAAGCAGAATCTAACATACCTTTATCTTGGGTTTTAAGTCCATCATAAAAGTATTGCACTAGCTACTCATCTGGAATTTGATTATGTGTACATCCAGAAAGCAAATCTTAAAAACGGTTCCAGTAATCATAAAACGACTCCTCATAGTCTTGCTTTGCTAAATATATCTCTTTCCTCAATGTACAATTCTCGTGCTTTCATAGGCGTTTGCCATATGCATAGGTAAGCTCATGTACCATTCTCGTGCTTTTCCCTCAAGAGATAAATGAAATACCTTCCAAAGAACTTCATCTAGACTAGCACCGCTGGCTTCATGCTAGAACATATTATAGAGAGAGATTTCAAATCCTTATACGAGTCCTCACCTGTCAAACCATAGAATTTAGGCAAAGAATTAAGTAAGACCCTTGATTTCAAAATTAACATCAACATTAGGGCATGCAATATTAAAAGGATCATAATTTGCATTAGAGGTAATGGCTCCCTAATGGTTCTCCTCCTACGGTTACCTCCGTTATTCTCACCTATTCTATCATGTTCCACATTATGTCTATTGTCCCCTCTGTTGTTACCAGCATTAGGATTATTAACTTGCTCCATTATATCACTTAAATCAACCACCAATTGTAAACTAGTTAAATTGTCTATTCCAATCTCAAGATCTATAGGGATGCTGAATTCACTGGAGGGTAACTTAGACTTGGATGAAAGATTTTCCTCTTCAATTATGGTTTCACTATCCTTTTCTACTCTTTGATTTTGTCTAACTTCCTCTAAAGACCTTTGAAGTTCAGAATTATAAGGAACTGGAGTTTTAGCTATGCCTCTTCTTGGCATAAACAATCAATCAATCAAAACAAAGTGGAATTTTTTTTATCAAATGTAAAATACTAAAGAAATGAAAACTAAGAAAATGCTCAACAAAAGAATTCCAATCAAGTTACTTGACACTTAATTACTAAGGAATTAATTTCTTGGCTCCCCGACAATGGCACCAATTTGACGGGCGGACCATTAGTCGCTTTAGATCCGCGTCAAAAATAATTTAACTGAATTAATGTAATATAGCAACGATTCGGGTCGTGTTCACTTTGAGGAGCCAAAAAATAGTAAATGAATTCCTAATAATTGAATGCAAGTAACCTAAATTAAAATTAGAATACTTTTTTATTTTTTAATGAAAACAATTGAAATTAATTTTGATAAATGAAATGGAAAATGAAACACACGAATAAACGATTATAATAATCAATCATCCAACTCAACAACACAGGCAATCATCACTTCAACAGATATGAGAGTTAAAATAATGAATTAAAGAATTATAACTAAGCATTAATCCAACAACCAAGCCATCTCGAATTGCTACAAAATATTTTCTAAACTTCCAATTTACTAACTTCCACCAGAATAGTAAAGAGGAATTAAGGATAATAGAACCACTGCTTAATTGTAACTCTTAAATTCGAATAATAGAATTCAAGCTAGCAAAAGATTATTTGATCCAAGATTCTAAGCCACATTAGAAAATCACAAAATGTTAACTCTAAAATCAAGTTCAATGATGCATTTATCATTGGAAATAAATCCTCTAGAGGGATCTTCAAGTTCATTCAAGGGCATAAAATTAAGAGACCCCCAATTACAATAACCATCCTCAGGGAACTGACACGGTTGATCTCCATCTGCAGTATTCAACCAAATCACCCAATATAGTTTTTACCATTTTCAAATTAAGAAATAAAGAACCTTAAAGTTTCAAATGATGTTTTTGAAGAGAGAACAACTTTTAGAGGAGTACCATAAAGTTTCAAATAACTCTGTTGAAGAGAAAACTGATTTTAGAGTAGTAATAATGAATATACAAGAAAAGTTACATCCTCTTGTCAGAGATTTGTTCCTGGAAGCTTGATTGACGACGGTTAGACTGAAGGCTACAAGGATACTACAGCCTTGAAGCAAACTCAAAGCATCAGTTGCTTCCAAAAATAAAGCCAATGACTTATTGCGCATTTCTCATCTATTTACCCAAAGTCTCCTACATGCAAGATTGAGATGACTATAAAAAAAACTCTTTAATTTGTATTTTATGAAACAAACTCCTCAAAGTTGAATGAAAATTTCGCTCAAATAAATTAACCTAAACAAACAATGCAACAACCATATTAAATATTTTTTTAATAACACATAATTATAGAATAAATACTAATTATAAAAAAAACACCATATTTAAGATTTATTATAATGGATAAAAAATAAGCAGTCAATATAAATCGTACTCCTCTGAATCCAAATATATGCAATTTCCACTATAAATAATTCTTATACTTAAGATTGAGGGAGTAGTGTAGCAATAATAGGACATAACATAAATTTGTTTATTTGTAGCGATTTAGGTCATAATTTCCATGTGTACATACATATTAAAATAGTAATAGTAACTTAATAAGGGCTGTTAGTGCAGGATAAGACCAAGAGGGGGTGAATTGGTCAGATTAAAAATTTAGAAATTAAAAACAAATTTAAAGCAATGTCACTGAGAGATAAAGGAGAAGATGAACAAGAGAATTTATCCTGGTTCGGTCTTTCTGACCTACGTCCAGTCCCCAGAGCACCTTTGAGCTTTGTAATCCACTAATCCAAACAAGTCAGGCACACCAGCCTTTACAATGGAGATTCACACTCCCCCTTACAACACGTAATGAAACAGAGTCTCACACTCTCTGTTTTCCTTTTGCTTTCTGACCAAATTTCAACCCAATAAATTCAAGGTCCCAACCTTGAATTAACTCTCAGATTTACAGAAGATATTTCTCAAAGAATCTCTCTTAAAGAGTAGATAGCAATCAATGAAGTTCGGAATAAGAATTGAATAATTTTACAGAGAGACAGGTGAATGACTTTTAATGCTCGTAAAGATGATTGTTGTTTCTGCAATGAATGGTTGGAGCTTTTATAGATGAGAGAAATGAAGTTTCCGTTAGATAGAGTTTATTGTCCGTTACTCTCATCCACCAACTTTTTGTCTTCGCCATTAATGCTGCAATTAATACTTTCTGAGTAGCGTGAACGACGAAGGCTTGAATCATGCTATCTGTCTCTGGGTACAGCGTTTTTCTCTTTCTATGATCCTGCACTTCTGTATTTATGAGGGCAGGTGAAGTTCAAATGTTGTTAGACACAAATAAGGAAAGATACGTAGCAGGTGAAAAGCTATTAGAGAGAGAAAATAGCCGTTGAGAAAATATACTCGAGTGCTTGATCATAATACTTTAGTATTAGTCAAGTATTTTGAATTTTGTGAAATTATACTCGAGTGTTTTCTGTCAATGATCGAGTTTTGCAAACACTTTTGAAGTTGCTCGAGTGTTAACTGAGAGTATTACAGAAGATTTTGAAATTCATTATGAATACTCGAGTGTTGAGAATACTTTCAGTTGATACTCGAGTGTTCAGAAGAAAACTAGAAGTGAAATCATTTGAAATCCCATAATACTCGAGTGTTGAAAATATAATACTCGAGTGTTGTCACTTTTTTGCCATTACTCGTGTGTTTAGATGGAAGTATTGAGTTTTTGAGAAAATGGAGCTCGATACTCGAGTATTCAAAGTCCAAACTCGAGTGCTGTCAACACTTTCACCTAATACTCGAGTGTTGTGCTTGAAGTGTTGTCTTTCATTTGAAAACTTCTGCCTGATACTCGAGTGTTGAAAACAAGCACTCGAGTGTTGCCAACACTTCCTCCACAACTCGAGTGTTCCACTTCAAGTTCAAGTATTTTGACTCAATACTCGAGTATTCAATCTCAATACTCGAGTGTTGTCAATACTTCTATTTGTAACTCGAGTGTTCTGCTTCAAGTGTTGAGTATTCTTTTGAAAAACAAAGCCCGATACTCGAGTATTGCAACACAATAGTCGAGTGTTACCAATACCTCAACACTAATACTCGAGTTTCACATGGGAGTATTCTTTCAAAACACATTTTAACGCCAATACTCGAGTATTCAAAATTATCACTCGAGTGTTTGCAAACTTCATCTCAATACTTGAGTTTTCACTTAGAGTGTTGGATTTTAAAAACATTTTTAACCTCCAATACTCGAGTATTGAAATCAAGAACTAGAGTATTGTCAACGTTTTCAACAAAAACTCAAGTGTTGCTTGAAAGTATTGATTTTAAACTTATGAAAAACATTGATACTTAAGTATTAAAACACAGAATTCGAGTATTCTTCAATACTTCCATACAAACTTGACAGAACTCAGTGTTTCACTAAAAACACTTAATGATCAACAATTTAAGTTTTATAATTCTTGAAATCATTTTGTTATCATCAAAATAAGGCATCAACAAGGGCTTCTATGAAATTTTGAAACTCTTAATTTTAACAATTAACAATAAAAAAAACAAGCGTCTATATGAAAGTTTACAAATACTAATTTATATTATTTGAGTTAACGCACAAATTTGCAAGTGTTCATAAGATTAATTTACACGTGCACATACGCATTTTAATAATCAATGATGGTAAAATAACAAGTATGTTTAAATGATTTGTTCACTGTATTTTCAAACGATTTTTTGAACAGTTGAACAATCAATTATAAGACCAAAAGAAGCAAAGGAATAAGAAAGAACAGCAAATACAAAACAATTGAAAATGGAGAACATCTTTTTGAATGAAACAAGAAATGAATGATATAAAATAACATATTTGAATTACCAAGCATAATTGTAGATGGTGAAAACCTCAGAATAGTGTCTCTTATCGGTTTTCAATGTACTAAAGTTGCTAATTGTCCATGCTATTTTCTTGCATGTTACAGCTTTTGGCTCCTAACTCTTCATTGTATAATCAACTTTGAATGCCTAAATAATAAAAAGTAAAAGTTCAAAAGCCCCTTAATCAACGTAAAAGGCCAAACTAATTTTAAACTAATCATAGGTGAAAATGATTCAAACTTACAAGTGAGAAGGAGGTATCAATTTTGTAGATGATGTTGAAGTCCAAGAAGGAAAAAATGGTTAGAAATTGAAGACGGATGAAGAAGGGATTATAAAGGAAGAAAGAAGAAGGAAATGGAACATAGGAAGCAAAAAAGGGATAATTCTTTGCCGTTATACACAACATAGTCCAATTGGTGTTAATGTTCTTAAGGATCATGAATTCCAAACATGAAGAATACTCTTCTATTTCTAAGTCATTTTTAATAGGTTTCACAAACATCAAGAAAAAATCTATGCCTCAAAATTCAACAATTATCCATCATTCATATTTAATATACATATATCCTTTGATAATAGAGTCAACACAATAATGAATAATGAAGGGCTATTATAATATTTAGTCTCCTAAGTTTGCTATCATTTTAGTTTTGATATTAGATTATATGGACCAATGTTTTAAATAATTTGAAACTTGAATGACCAAAATGAAAGTAAACATGAGGATAAAAGATTGTATTCATCCAATAATAAATCAAAGATAAGTTTGTGCATTAATATAAAAAATTTAGTAAAATGACAAATAGATGAAAAAGTTCTTTCTTTCCCTATCCCATGAATAGATTGAGAGGAGTAACTCATAGTTAATTCTTTACCGATACCCAAGTGTATTGTATATCCCAAAGATTCACAATTATCTACAAGAAATTAACCTAATTGCTCATTTTATATAATAAAATTGGTGTGGTGAAATTGAAAATGAAATTAAAACCCATGTTACATGCCTTTTTGGTTTGCATGATTTGCACCTCCATGTTGAAATGAATTCCATCAAAATTGTAATATCCCAAATTTTGTAAATGGAAAAAAAGGCCAAATTGATGAATTACGAAATGATTTAAGCCCCATAGATAAGAAAAAATAGAAAGGAAAATGCCTATAGATAAGAAATGATGATAGACTAAGTTCCTAGTCTTGAGAATTCTAAGTAAAAATGACCAAAAGGGCAAAATGGTCAGTTGGCACAAGTGACAAGGGTAAAATGGTCATTTTGAATAAAAAGGCCTAGGATGCAGTATGTCATCAAATAATAAGGACATTTTGGTAATTTGGTCAAAAATCAACAAAAAGTCAAAGTTGACCAAAACGTCAAAGTTGGCCCAAAAATGTCAAAGTCAACCAAGGATAAGGTAGGAATTAAGAAAAAGTAGAAAAAGTGATGGCATGTTGGTAATTATGGCAAAAGTAGAAAAGGTAGTGCCATTTTGGTAATTATGAGAAAAGTAAGGCAACTAATGGCATTTTCGTAATTAAGGGATTTTGAAGGTCCAGATGTTACACTCCTTAATCTTTACCTTTAGCTTCATTAAATATCTATTTGGAAGCACCTTTAGGCCTTTAGTGACTTAGAGTAACCAAAGAGTGAAAAATAAAATTTTCAAGTTTAGGGTTACTATTCATGTCACTATTCACAAATTTTTGGGCCAACTTTGAAAATTCATAACTAATTCTAGAAAAATCGAAATTGAGTGCTTCCAATTTCTACTTGAAGCTTATAAGTTCCTCTATAAAGGAAAAATACTCATTGAGTCATTAGTTTGTCCAATTGATACAGTTTACTGCGTGAAAAAGTACTGTTCATTTGGCAATTTTTCATTTTCCAAGATTTTCAATGATTTTCTTCAATCTTTGGAACATCATAACTTTCTGTACAAAACTCCAAATCCATTGTATTTGGCTTGTTTTAAACCTTACAATGCCAACTATTTTTCTGTAAAATTTCAGCTCAATTGGAGTTCATTTACCCTGTTTTGAAACAGGTCAAAGTTCGGGGTTTGACCAACTTCACTTGGATAAAAACCAAACTTTTCATTTTCAAACTTCATCTTTTTGAAACCCTAACTCCTAATCCTTTTTGAATCATATTTGATCATTCATTTAGGAGTTCTTGGCTATCATATATCATTCATACATGCATGGGCTCATTAGACATATTACATTACATACATTCCAAGGTTGTCCACATAATTACAACATAATCTCATGTGAATATCCATGCACAATTTCTTGCTTCATGCATCAAAACTTTCTCCTTACACTTGATGCACTTGTACCTAAAATTGTTAATGGGGGAGGGTGAGATTTGAGGAATCCCAGTAGCAAACATTACAAACAATCCATGTAGGATGAATGTTAGTGCATGATATACTTGCCTTACATAGGCTCATGTTCACATGATGTAATGCTGCGTGCTCAATGTTTTGTGTAATGTACTTATGGCCATAGTAAAAAAAATAAAAACAGAGCTTCATTCATTCATACATGCTTCACATAATCTAGCAAAACACTATAGCAAATCAATGCACAACATAAACAACACACACATACAAGTAAGTAAGTTCACTACCTTTTAGATTTTGCCTCCTCCTTAAGTACTTTGATCTTCTAACCATAGCTTTTGCTTTGTCACTTTATGGCCCTAGGGAATTAATAACATAATTAGAGCCATGAAAAGTGAATGCCCAATGGGCCACATTAGCCCTAAAGCTTACTTTTACCCTTGGAGTTCCTATAATTTACATTTGGTTATTTTCTCTCTTAATTTTGCATGGTAACCAAAAGCTGTCAGCATGTTGACTAAACTTTGAAAAATCATAATTAATTCTATATAACTCCAGTTGGGGTGGTTCAAATTTCTATGTGAAGCTCTTTCAGTATAATTTCATATAAAAATACCCAATTTTGGTCATCACAGCCATATCATTCCCAGAATTTCATTAAATACAATCTGTTCCAGATTTCATTCCAGAAACAGGACACAATTTCAAAAATTCATATCTCCTATTACACAAGTCCAATTAACCCATATGACCTATCAAATTTAAGCTTGATAAGTATACTTTAACTCTGGAAATTTTTATGGTCATTGGGCAACATTTGGCCACACAAATTCACGTTACAATTACACTGCCTCCAGAAAACGAATTTCACAGCCCTTACTCTTTAACTTCCAAAAATTCCAATTCCATATACAAGCATCTAAAAATCATGAACACTTGTATAATTACACAAAAACTCATTTTGGATCTATTGGAAGCTTCAAAATCATCAAAAGAATTCATTTTTCATCAGTTTCCAGTCAGACCGAAACAGCACACCCATATTCAACAATATGAATTTCTTGAACTTCCATCACTTCTACCACTTGATTCATGTTTCCAAACTCTCATTCATGCATGGGAAAACATGAATCTTGCTCTCCTATTCCAAATGGAAAATTGGGCAGCATAACCCCTAGGGTTTCATCATCCCAAAATTTACAACAACAACCAAACAACAACAAACTATACACTAACATACTCCTTACAACACAAGGAGTGTTTTCCATATGATTATTGGCTCTAAATCCCCCTCTTTATCACTTTCCCTCTCAAGAACCCTAAGTTATGAACTTGAGAAAAGATGAGCCAAATCAGATTTTGAATCCATGGAAGTGGAAGAGGAAGTTGCAATGATCAATTCTATGTATATCTTAAGGTATCATGGTTTCTTACCTTCGATTTTTCTTGAGCTTTTCCTCTTCTTCCTCCTTGCAAATGGAGTCTTTTTCTCTCTTTTCCAGCTGAGGAAAGTCGTGCAGAATGGGCTGGAGATGGAGGAAATTTTCTGTTTTAATAATTCACCCATTTATGGAATCAAAGGTGGAGATTTGATCTTGCAACTTTAATGAGATCTAATGGCTATTATGGAGCCACCTTTATGTCACTTGTCAAGCTCTTATTCTCCCTCATGAAGTGACTTTTACAGCTGTAATTAGGGGGTAAAAATCTGGTTAGTCCAACTGAACTAGATCACATTCGATTACTTTTACCGATTGCACTTTTTACCGGTAAACTTAACTTTATTCCGGTAAATCTTTTTCTACTTTCCTGGAGATATTTTCTTTCTCATTTAATCTCCATAATTCCATCTTGAATCTATCAAATTTATTATCCTCAAAATACCCTTTGATTATCTCAATTTTACAGGATTAATCTATCCTGTCCAAAATCCCTGAAATGGAACAATCGGAGAGCAAATTTCTTTTAGAACCTTGGAAAATACTACATTTTTCACTGATTCTCAAGCCCTTTTCCTTTTTCCAAAATGCCCTCTAGATTTTCCAAAATTAATTTTTGAAATAATTATTTTCCGGGGATTTTCGGGTATTTTTTGGGTCTTTTTCCCAGTTTTCGGGAAACTTGCCTTAATTGTACACTGGATAATAATTTTATTAAATACTATATAATTCACTGGATTTTTCATATTTTTCTCTAAATTTTTGGAGGGCTCCTTGTACCTTAAATAATTATTTTTTCCCTTTTTCACCTTTCAAAATTATATAAATAAAAATCTAATTTGAATTTGGAAAATCTGTGTTTCGTCATTGCGATCCGTAAGTAGAGATCTATCTATTGGGCATCTGTAAATTTTATGGTATTTTGGTGAACTGGTTGACTTTTGACTTTGACTTTGACTTTTCCTTTGTCAAATGACCAAAATACCCTTCAACTTTCTCATAATTACCATTTTACCCTTACTTTCTCTACTTTTTCCAAAATTACTATTTTGCCCTTACTTTTGATACTGAAAGACCTTTATGCCCTTGGTCTTTTATTAAACGACATATGGGTCCATTCCTATAAGGTTTCCCATCCTCATATTGCTTCTAGGGCAAATATACTTAATTTTGGAATTCACATGGAACTCCGTGCCTGAACTTTCGGCATTTAATCTTTCTTTCTGTGGGCTCTGACTTGACTTCTAATTACTGGTTTGGCCCTTTTTATCTAATGACCATATTGCCTTTGGTCTTTTTACTTAATGACGTTTATATCCCTGGCTTACATTCTTAGTAATTTCAAAGCCTTGGGACTAACTTGACCAGAGTCTCTTTGGTCCATTGACATCTTCTCTTTCTGTACTTTCATTTCTGGGCCTTGTCTTCTCTCATATCTATGAATTTGGCTTCTGTGCTTATTTACAGAAAATGGTGGATATTACACCAGACGACCGAGGTGTAATTATTTGAGGTAGTAAGAGCCCTCAAACACCAGAGACCCAAAATAAGAAAAGTTTAGTTGGGTTCTAAAGTATTTAATAAAATTATTACTCAGTATTCGGTACGGGTAGTTTCAAAGTACGAAGAACAACAATGCCAGAAAGCCTTGAAAATTAATAACGAAAAATCCGGGAAAAATTTTGAGGAATGGAAAAGGGCTTTAGTATAAGGGAAAAAATATAGAATTTTTCCATGCCTTTAAAGCAAACTGACCGCCGAAAGCATATTTTACGGTGTTGCACGTAAATTGAGGAATCCTGATGAGTTACGAGGAAAACCTAGAGATGCTTTGCTTAGGACATGATGCCACCTAGGCAAGGAGGCCTTGGGGATGGTGCCACATAAGAGAGAAAGTCTCCATAAAAGTAAAAAGATAATTACTCGTATAAAGGGTACTTTACTGAAATGTGTGCCACCAGATCAAGTACCTGGATAGTAATGGAGCTAGTTAGCTTAACTAGGTCATTAATGAGGTGGTTGAGAGTAATGATGACACTTTTTCACTCACCACATGCGCTTGACAAGTGGCATAATCTTAGCCATTAAAAGATGAAACTTGGTAACCAAGTTTAAATCCTAACCACTCATGATTCAAGAGGACTTTTCTTAAAGTAATTTCTCCTCTCTCTTCCCCTCAAAACCGTCACCCTCTCCTCTCTCCTTGGTTTGAATTTTTCTCTCTTCTCTCAAGCCAAGGATGCCATTTTTCAAGAGGAAAGGAAAAAGAAGCTTCACACAACAACAAGGTAAAGTTCCAAGCAACCAAACTCTTTACATTTTTCTACTCCTTGCAACCTCTTCTACCATTTCATTGGGTTGTTTTCTTGAATGAGGCC
>JANTPZ010149863.1:0-11014 GCA_025593235.1 Vachellia pachyceras
GTCCCTTGCTCCTGATTTCTTCTTTCTTCTTCTTCTTGATGTGGTGAGGCACTTTCTTTTTTACGCAACAATTCCTCCTTAGTGCTCTCACTCCTCTTTTCTTTTTCTTCAGCTAGTGGGGTTTCTTCAAAATTAAGCTCTTCTTCTCTCTTTTTAGAAGTTTCCTCTTTGTCATCAAATCTCACTTGCCTCCCGCTTCTCAAATTAATTGCATTCAGCCCCTTAGGGTTGATAACAGTGTTTGATGGATGGAGCCTCCATTCCTTGCTTGTTGCTCACTCATGCTGTTAGAAAGTTGAGTGACAAAGGAATTCAAATTCTCAGCTTTTGTTTCCCAATGCTCCATCCTTTTTTCTAGAGAAGCATACCTCGCTTCATTCTTTGATGAGTCGTTCTGAATAAGTGAGGCAAGCAAATTGAATTGATTTGAGGTGGAAGCTTTCTCTTCCTTGAGTAGCACCAACATGTTGTGAAGTAGTTGATTTGTGTCCTCCTTCGGTGGCACACTCAAGGCTTGATGTGTATTTTGAATATTGGAGTTGGAAGGTCCAGCCCCTACATTCCTTTGAAATCTTTGTGCATTTGCTTCTTCACCTTTCCAACTAAACTTAGGATTTGATTTCCAACCCTCATTGTAGGTGTTGGAGTAGGGATCCCATTTCTGGTTCGGTCTCCCTTGGTACATTGCAGAAACTTCTTCGAATCTGCTTGGGCACACACTTGTAATATGCATAACTGACCCACAAGTTTCACAACTAGGGGCAGCTAAATCCATGGATGGCGGTGATCTAGTAGCATTCAAATTTTTTAGCTCAGCAATCGTAGGTCTGACCTACGGTGCCCTATATTGGAAAAAAGGGCGCCGTAGGTCTTTCAATTACACTATATAGGGCGCCGTATGTTCTTTTTTTAAAAAAAAATTCTATTCTATTTTATTAACCCACCTGATTCAACTTACAGTTACATTTTATACACCAGACCAATTCCAGACATAATAAACACCTAGCAGGGTTAGACGTGTATATCTACCTAAGCATAGTCCTTGTTGCATCGAAACACAGAAGTCATTGTCATTTACTGTGTGGCAGAGTAACACAATTCATCAATCTAATTCACCCTATACAAGTCGACATGAAGAGTTGAAACTATATATATTCACCTTGAAGTAATAAGCATTATCTACAAATTAAGAAGGCGTTTGGCCAACAAATCTCGTATCAAATCAATGTCACCAGCCATGTAAGCATCGTAGGTCAGACTAAACAAATTATTAGAACAATCCTAATTCATCAAACTAAACAATTAACTCATCAATATTTGATAGATTACATATTACCTCTTCCAAATCTCTAGTCAATCCGCTCTGAATGATACTATACATGTAACTGATGACATAATACCCGCACTCAGTATTACCTGATTGTCGAGGGCACTAAAGATAAAAACATGTTGTCAAAAAGTATAAAGGGATAAAACGACTTTCAAAGAAAGAACTTAAAGTCAAAGTACTTACTTTTGGATAAAACCACTGTGTTTTTATTTATACCTTCACGTTTACCGCTCATTATTCGATATGTCTTGAGTGCGCTGCGATTGAATTGACAATAGTTACATATGAAAAAAAACATGTTTAAACATCGTTAAAAGCAATAATTTAGAAATAAAAAACTTACGTATCAAAAACGTATTTT
Source organism: Vachellia pachyceras (assembly GCA_025593235.1). Classification (NCBI taxonomy): domain Eukaryota; kingdom Viridiplantae; phylum Streptophyta; class Magnoliopsida; order Fabales; family Fabaceae; genus Vachellia; species Vachellia pachyceras. Next base: position 1,692 of record JANTPZ010149863.1, read on the forward strand.
TGCTCATTCCCTGCCTTTCTGCCAGACAACGGATCGAACCAATACACAGTATTCACGCGAGGGCAGACAACACAGAGACTCCAATGATGACTACTACAACACATATACATGAAAATGAAATTAGCAAAACAAGTTAATTATTACCAAATAGGCTAAATGTGTTAAAGGGATAACTATAATTCCATACCTTTCAATTATTGGCGCTAGGTAGCACATCTTTGAATTAACGTCTGCTCGTATTGTGCTCCCAACGTAATGCACCGGATTTTCTACAGAATTGTAACTCTTCGTTGTATTCGCATGACATAAAAATCCATACAAATCATCCCTAGAAAAGTCGACATAAATACTGTGCAAGGTCCTATTAAAGAGTTCAATAATAAAGGAAATATTGAATTATATAAAACCTAAAAAAATGGCATCATCAATTGAAGATAGGAATATAAAAAACTTACAAGATTGCAAATTGAATCCATGATATATCGAGGTCATCCAGAGATAGGAATTGTTTCACATCATCCTTGTCGATAACGAATTCATACGTTACACCAAGACCAACAATCCCATCAACCATCTGCATGGTCATGTGTGTAAATTTTTCTCGTAGTTGCCGCAGCCGTGACAAGAATGGGAATTTTGCAGCTTATTCTGGGTCCTAGTAAAGTAGAGAATACAGATTATAAATATAATGCTGAAAAAAAAATTAAGATCATAAGGTGGCTACTACCTCGTGAGGTGTTGTAGGTGTAGAAATGAGATTTTTTGGCCAAAGAATGAAGCAACACTTGGCTTGGCCTAAATGGAGCACTTCTCGATCAGCGACTGGAACATCAGAGCTATCCTCACCATCTTCAATACATGTCACCGATACGCGAGACAAGCAATCTGGAATTGGCATAAAATGGTGCGTAGTAGCTTGCCTGTACAAATAAGCATGGGCAACGGCACGTATTGGCTCATCCAGGTAGAGAGTACAATCCTCTCTAACTTCTTCTGCGGGGAAATCAGGGGAAGGGTCACCCTGTGCTATTGTGTCATACGGATGATTGCTATCTTTGCTACTGGGAAATACAGGGGAATCGATATTGTTCAGTTCATCAATCAGCTTCCCCGATTTTAGGAGAGATGCGAACTCAGCTTTCATCTCAGCTCTCAACTCAGTTTTCATCTCAGCTCTCAACTGAGCTCTCATCTCAGCTTTCATCTCAGCTCTCAACTGAGTTCTCATCTCAGCTCCTAACTCAGAAATCATCTCAGCTCTCATCTCCTCACGTAGATTTTTCATCATTTGGTTTTGTATCTGGCATTGAGCGTTAAACTCAGCTCGGAGTGATTGCTCCATCTCAACTACTCTAGATTGAATCTGAGCTTCAGTAGACTATTGAGATGGTCATCCAAAATATTTTCCTAGACCCGTTCCCCTCGACTCCCCGCGAACTTGGCCTGGGTAATCTGGCCTTCCGATCGCAGTCGCTAAGATGTCCATCCTCCTACTTTGAGTGAAAGTCCCTTGGCTGGTCTGCTGTGTAAGGTCATCCTGCATCGTATAATACATCATAAGTGAGATACTACTAATAAACTCAAGACAAACAATCATGTGATATTATATGTCAGCACTTACAATCCTTCCAGCCACCTCAACAACTGCTTCATTGATGTACTTCCCACCTTTCATCCTTTCTGCCTTCCATTTTTTGTGACGTGGAGGAGGAGCAGGGGCCTGGACGACAACGGTGGGATCTGAGGCAGATGCCTCCTCTAATCTTTGCTGCTCCTCCTCCATCATCTTTTGCTGAAGCTTTCTGTATCCACCACGAGACAAATAATGCGGATAGATGTTTGCAGCACCCTTCTGTTTATTGGCTTCACTTAATTCTTATTAAGGCATAAGAGGGAAATCTTAGTCGGTGATAGCAACAAAATGTAGATAGCTGAAGGATGTTACCTGAAATTGTGGGTCGTTCCGTGACTCCACAAACAGCCTCCAGTCTTCTGGGGATAGAAATGGATATTTCTGACATGGGTCTTCATCTTTCTTTGACCCCCGAACATAATATTGCGAGAGCTTGTTCTTGAAGTCTTTCCACCGTATGCGAACAAGCCCGATCCAGTGTTTCTTCATTTCTTTAGTGTTTGGAATGTCATATGTTTGCTGCAAAGTACAACATTTTATAATGACATTTGAACCAATTGAAATGATGACAAAAATGAAGTGGTGTTGAAAGTTTACATACCAAAATTTCTTGCCATATCATATCTCGTGTTTCTTGTGGAACAGACCGCCATCCAGGGTACAGTATGATAACTCTGCTTCGTGCCAAATACCCTAAATAGTTGATAAATCGATCTTGCTCATCACCGGTGGGATTCATATCGGCATTGAATTCTACATGCAGCTTCTCCTTTCGTTGGCGACGACGTGCAGTCAAGGAGGCCATTGTTGTACATCCCCTAACCTTTTTCACAGTTGAATCTACCACAAGCAGTGGGTTTTCATCTACATGTCCATCACTGTGTGACTCATCAGAATTCGCCATTTTTCTGTTAAGAAATCAATGTCAGATATAAATAAATTGCAATCAGCATGAATAAAGTAATTAACTCCTTACTAAGGTAAACACATATGTTTTTTTGCTTATTACTAAGGTAAACACATATGTAATTAACACTTTATGTATTTTCCCATATTCCCTCACAGTGATATTGTCTTACAGCATAGTGATCATCATCAACCAATTATGCTTCACGTGGTCTAGGCAGATTTATAGTAAAAGGGGGTATATCGTCCAGGTTAAAGGTTGGATCAACATCCTTTTGTTTTTTACTTTGAAGTACAATTGACATTTTTTTATTTGCTGGGTCTGTGACATAAAACACTTGTCTGGCCTGACTTGCTAGAATGAATGTCTCATCTCTATAACCAACTCTTTCAAGATCAACTGAGGTAAATCCAAACTGTTGGTCGACTATAACAGCATTATTGTTAACCCACATACATTGGAATAAAGGAAATTTGAACTTGTTGTATGTCATCTCCCAAATTTCTTGAATAACTCCATAGTAAGCCATAGATGCCAGTACAGGGTTCTTGTTTTTCAAACTTGAAAAATGCATGGCTTCAGCTACAACCATCACCCCACTATTTTACACTGTACTTTTGTCATCTTAAATCTTTGTGTAGAATGAATATCCATTTATGTCATAACCACTCCAGGTGACCACCTCAAATGCAGGCCCCCATGCTAACCATTTGGTCATCTCAGAAGCATCAATGTCACGAGAAACCCTTTCCTTCAACCATCTTACGAATGTCTTATTCTGTTCATTCGCTATCTGCATGTCATTCTTTTTAGGATACATCTTTTTTAACACCTGTTTATGTTCATGGAAATAAGGTTGAATTTCTTCCATATTATTCAAGATATATAGGTGTGCTTGTAACACTTCTTCACGAGGCATACTCTTCACTTTTAAACCTCGTGTTCCCTTGCTTGCGCCTTCTTCATGCCATGATTGTACATTCACCCCAGATAGATAATCATTGCAAAATTCCATAGCCTCTTCCACTACATATCTTTCCACAATGGATGCTTTAGGTCAATAAGGATTTTTTGAATAACCTTTTAAAACCTTCATGATACGCTCAAAAGGGTACATCCATCTTAGGTAAACTGGACCGCACAGCTGTATTTCTCTTACTAAATGAGCAACCAGATGTACAATTATATCGAAAAATGCTAGGGGAAAATGCATCTCTAGTTCGGAGATAATAATGTAACCTTCATTTTCTAATTCGTCCAACTTTTCAACTTCTATCTCTTTGCTACATATAGCATTAAAAAAAACACAGAGCCTAGTTATGGTGGCTCGAATGTCATCCGTCATAATGCCTCTAATAGCCATTGGTAATAATTGCTGCATCAATACATGAGAATCGTGAGACTTCAATCCCACGAGCTTCAAATCTTCTAATGAAACAAACCTTTTCACATTCAAAGAATACCCTTGTGGCACCTTGATGGTATGCAAACACTCACAAAAACTTTTTTTCTCGGCTTTCGATAGTGTATGCGCTGCTGGCTCCATGTACGCCTTTTTACCATCATCTCTTAGCTTTGGATGTAATCATTCTCTTATTCCCATTTCAACCAAGTTTAGTCTCGCACTGATTCCATCCTTAATCTTTCCTGGTATGTTCAATAGCGTCCCGACAAGGCTATCACAAACGTTCTTCTCCACATGCATTACATCAATACTGTGCCTCACATCAAGAGCACGCCAATATGGAAGATAAAAAAAATTGACCGCTTCTTCCATACGCTTTTCTCGCTGGCACTTTTCTGATTCTTTCCGAAGATAACCTTGACATTCTCTATCAGATGATACACTTCCTCTCTGCTTAAAGCTTTTGGAGCCATTCCATTCTCTGGAAAGCCGTTAAAACTCTTTCTTAACCTACGATAGGGGTGAAACCGAGGACGAAACCTCCTACGACCAAGGTAGACAGTTTTTCTCCCATGCTTAAGTTGATAGAAGTGTGTGTCTGCTTCACATATCAGACATGCTTTATGCCCCTTGACACTGTATCCTGACAAGCTACCGTACGCAGGAAAGTCATTTATCGTTGTGAAGATCATCGCATGTAACTTAAATGACTCCTGCCTGTATGCATCAAACACATCAACGCCTTCCTCCCACAGCTTCTTTAAGTCTTCAATCAAAGATGCCAAGTAAAGATCGATATCGTTCCTCGGCTGTTTCGGTCCAGAAATCATCATAGTAAGCATCATATAATTACGTTTCATGCACAACCAGGGAGGCAGGTTGTATATCACCATGAGTACCGGCCACGCACTATGTGTACTACTTAGTGTCCCAAACGGATTGATCCCATTTGTACAAAGCCCAAGCCGGAGGTTTCTTGTCTCACTACCAAATTACGGAAACATTTCATCAATTTTCTTCCATTGTGGAGAGTCAGCCAGGTGTCGAAGATACCTTCCATCAGATATTCTCTCATCACAATGCCACCTCAACTTCTGTGCTTTTGTTGCATTGGCAAACAAACGCTTAAACCGTGGTACTATTGGAAGATACCACAGTACTTTTAAAGGTTGCCTTTTAGCTAGTTTATCACCACGATCGCCACCTTTCCTCGCCTTGTATCGTGCAATTTTACATTTCGGGCACTCACTAAGATCTTCATACCCATTTCTGTATAGTATACAGTCATTAAGACATGCATGTATCTTCTTGTACTCCATGCCCATCGTAGATAAGATTTTCTTGGCCTCATACATACGATTTGGGAGTACATTGTTCTCTGGAAGCATATCACCCAACAACTGCAGCAACAACGTGAAACTATTGTCGGTCCACCCACAAGATGCCTTCAAGTTCATCAAATGCAATGTACCCGTCAAGTGTGTATACTTACTCCCAGGGTACAATGGTGTCTCTGCGTCACTCCGGATGCTTTCATATACAGGCGCTTGGGCAAAAGATTCTACCTCAACATCGTGAATCATTCTTTCCATTCTATCTTCATCTACTGCATCCACAGAATCTCTTTTGTTGGCTGCAAATGCACTTAGTTTTTCCCCATGCCATATTCACTTTGTGTACTGGAGACTTATTCCCTCATAGATTAGATGATCCCTTATGTCATCAATATTTTGTCTAATCCCATTCATACACTTGACACAGGGACAAAAATACATCCCATTTTTGCTAGTCGCATTTCTTTTAGCAAATTCAATAAACTCTTCCACACCATTTCATATTCATCACTCGTTCTTAATGCATTCATCCAAGTACGATCCATTTATTAAATCCTATAATAACATTCAAATTTAAAAAGATGAATCATTCAAATTTAACACACTTATTAAATCCGAAAACATTTAACAATATAGTGACTAATCATATAAACCATACAAAATTTCAAAGCCTTGAATAGATTTTGTAGTTAATCAACTATGAAAAATGTGTCTAATGAAACTATCTTAATTTGAAATAATCAATTTCATAGTTAATGAACTATGAAAAATAATTCATCATCTCCTTTTTGTAAATATATAATACCTTTTTTGTTTGTTGGGTAATTATAGTATTTTAAAAGACCATATAATTTTTTATAAAAAAAGACCATATTATTTTTAATAGTCAACTTTTACCATACGTTTTTTTCCAAACAATTCCTCCATTCTGCCGCATCACGCTTCGACCTTTTTTTATTATCATTATTAGCAAAAATAAAACTTGCACAATATATATCAAAATAAGAGAGGAAAAATCCTTATAAATCCATTTTCAAAATCCGAATGAAACCATTCCCGCAAAAAGGCCATGGATTCCAGCCAAAAGCTCCAGAAGACACACAAAGAAATTTATATATATAGTAAGCAATGTTTCAAGCATATAAAAGCACATGCATAGAAACAAAAAAAATTTCCAGTCCATTCCAGCACAAGGAACAACAAGAACAAAAACATAAAAGCACATGCATAGAAACCACCTTGGAGTCGGCGACCGGCGGTGAGCTGGAGAGGTGCTGGAGAGGTCCGCACGCAACGGCAAGTTCAGACAGGCGCGCGAGCGACTTTTCGGGAATAGCGTTCGGTGGGCCTCGAGGACAGCGTTCGGCGATGGCGCGATGGCACTGGGACGGTGTTCGATGACTGTGCAACGGCACTGGGACAAGCGTTCGGCTACCGGCGTGAAGGAGCTGGGACGGCTGACAAGGGGGTAGTGAGGTCTGGGGCTTGGGGGACCAAGGGTGGGGACGACGGACAGAATGAGAGAAGGAAATAAGAGGAGTGGGGACGGGTGGGGACCGAGGGTTGTTTAAAAAGGCCCTTTTGGCACCCTATCTTGATGATAGGGCGTCAAAGGGTGCCCTTTGGCGCCCTACCACACTGAAAAAAAATTTGGACTGATTTGGTTAGTAAAATACACATTTTGAGCCTTGAAAACTATGTTTTTGTGAAGAATTGGAATATGTCTTAGTATCTCAATTACAATTTGATTAAATGTGACTTAGAGCTTGTTGAAAAGAAATGTGAATGTCATATGCATTAAGTTCGAAGATTGATGCTTTGATTAAGATTGATGAATGCAATTAGGAAACACAAAGCCTTGATGGAAGGATTTTTGGGCCTACTTGTTCATTTCATATGTGTGATACATCCATCTATTCCATTACTCTCTAGAACTTGTCTTGGTTCTTGCTTGAGATTGCATTTGTATCAGCATGATAGATATGATTTAGGCATTCATTTCATTAGCTAGAAAAACCAAAAAGCCAACCCCAATATGATTTTCCTTTGTTCAATCCCTTTGAGCCTATCATTTTCATTTTATAAACCATAGCTTCATTACATTTTAGGCTCAAGTACATTGTGTTACTTCTCAAAACAAGACTTGATTGCATCATCGGACATTTGCATACATTCTCAAATTTTTTATGCAATGCTATAAAAAAATATAAAAGAATAAAAGAAAAGAAAAAGGGAAAGAAAAAGAAAAAAAGAGAGAGAAAAGAATAGAGAAAAAAATAAAAAAATGATGATGATGATTGAAAAAAAAGGCAAAAAAATGGTGATGAAAAAACAAGAAAGAAAAAAAAATGAAAGGTCTATATGCATTGCATTGCTTAGTCATATGTGCAAGTGTTTGATGATGCTATTGTGTAATTGTCTCATCATTTTTACATGAACTTGATCATATGTTTTCACTTGTCTCTATCCATCCATTTGTTTACCTACCATCTTATTTATTAACCTTTCCAATATTACAACCTAATAAAAGACCTATCCGTTACTACTAGCACTGAAGAGCCTAGAACCATTACAAGCATATGGTAGAGTTTGGTTTGATGGATGATTGAGTGAAAAATACCCTATTGAGAGAATTGAGCGCAAACACTTAACCTTGTGAGGGTTTCTTAGTTGCATTTATCTTTATTAATCTATGCATCATTGTTTGGTTCTTTTAGCATTTGGTATGAGCATGGACTAGAAATAAGTAACAAGTCATGATTACCAATTGTGATTCTTGATACTTGCATTTGCTTATTCATTTCTATTTTGGCTCTAGATGGGATATAGTTTTGCCCAGGAGTGCAAAAGGCTAAGTGTGGGGGAATTGATAAACCTCAATATTTGATACATGTTATTACCTAAACTTAGTCTATTATTGGGTTTAATTAATTATTATTGAAAAGGGCAATTATATCTTTTTTAGGAGTTTTGAATTATTCAAGTATGTAGAGAGACCATTCACACGTTGGGCCACATGGAAGTTTCAATTATTCATCCAATATCCAAATTCATTCATTCCTTTTCACATTGGGCCTCTTGGATCAGATTCCTACACTTAGGCCATCATCATTTCAATTGCTTACACACCCAAAATCCATTCATTAATTAGCCACCTCCCATCCCTCAAAGTGCCGCTTTCGGCACCACAGGAGAAAGAGACAACAAGTGCCGCTTCATTGATTCCTTCACTATTATTCCACACCACCACCTGAAGCAGCGGCCACTTCCATGATCCATTCATCTTTTCATTCATTTGAGAGGACACGAACGCCGCCACATCCGAGGGGAAGAGCTCTCAATCGCACAGCAACCATCTTTCATTTCTCTCAGCTCCAGCAGATCCATTCGCAGAACGCGCACACCAATTCATCATTTCTTTACACTTCATTCATCGCTGTCCAAAAAGGGATTCGAGAGCTTTCATCCGTTCATTTTCCACCAACGACGGCCATGAAATTTCAGTGCTTCGATGAAGATGATTTCCCAACAATGAGTGGCTAATTGCATTGTCCAATGGTGATGATAAAGCTAACCGGAGTCCTTGAGCAATTAGGGAAGTTCTCTAAATTTTAATTTCACTTTCCAATCTTTGTATGTGCAAATTGTAATTCTAGGTTGCTAGACGTTATAATTTGTGTGTATGAAAGATGATTACTATCGGTTGATGTAATTAGGATTGTGATATTTGTGTTAGATTGGTACTTTAGATTGTGATTGGACCATAGCTCTTTTGTTATTCAATTGCTTTCCTTTATTCTCTTGAAATCAATTGATTTGCTAGGTTTCTAGGAATTTATTGGAGGTAAAGAGGATCTTTTATAAATCTAACACAAGCTAAGCACTAAAGATATTCCTAATTGATTAATTGAGTCTAGGTTTAGATTATTTTAAAAGGTTAGGAATATTGATTAGTAAGGGTCCTTGCTAGTCCTTGTGCTTAGTTAAAAGGAGAACTCAATTTAAAAATTGGACAAGGAAGGTTAGTGGAGTCAATCACCTAGG
>JANTPZ010149878.1:10363-35289 GCA_025593235.1 Vachellia pachyceras
ATAATGCTACATCTATTGCCCAACTAAAGGAAGGGTACATCAAGGGTGATCGAACAAAACATATTTCACCGAAATTCTTCTTCACCCGTGATCTTCAAAGGGATGGTGAGATTGATATTCAACGTATCCGTTCCAATGAGAATCTTGCAGATTTATTCACCAAATCTCTTCTAGGTGTAATCTTTCAAAAGCTTGTCCATGGTGTCGGTCTTCGTAAACTCAGAGATCTCAAGTGATGTTGTAATGAGGGGGAGTCGATACACGCTGTACTCTTTTTCCCTTTTCTAGGTTTTGTCCCACCGGGTTTTCCTAGAAAGGTTTTTAATGAGGCAGCTCTAAATAGTGTATCAATGAATGGTGTACTCTTTTCTTTGGCTAGGTTTTTGTCCCACTGGGTTTTTCCTAGTTAAAGTTTTTAATGAGGCACATTCATAATGGTCATCCAAGGGGGAGTGTTATAAATATATTAAATAAGTGGATGACTATTGACTCTTCACCTTTCTCATCATAAATACTGTACATAAATTGTTACTGAGAAACTAAAGAGTTAATTCATAATTAATATCTGTATTAATTGCACTATTAATTGTTATGACCCTTGGAGGTCATTCTCAGAGCCTATAAATAGGGCCTTGTACTTGATAAATTGAATAGAGCCTAAAAAGGAACTAATTTTGTTGAACGTTGCTCGTGTAATGAAGATGCTAGTTGTAGTGGCCTTCACAGTGTTATGCCATAAGTGCAAGCAGAGCCATGGAGAAGCGATTGCGTTGCAAGGAGGAAGTAGCTTGAAATACGCTAAGGTGTCTGATAATGAACCAATGATTGGATCAGAAATACCATAAGGAAGAATGAAAGATGCTGCAAAGTAACTTCTTCATGCGCGTATGTGCTTGATCATTTTTATTTCTTTCTATTAATGCATACATAGGCATTGTGTACACCCCTACCTATCTAGTTCCTTTGTTATTGAGTGGTTATTTATTAGGAGCCTTAGTTAATTAGTTAGTGATCTGATTATTGTCTCCCTCTTCAATAATATATAAAATATTGATGAAACCTATCTCTGTAGTGTACTTGAGCTAGGCCCTTTGATATAGTTCGATGTGTCATTAAATTTTTTGGAAAGGAATTCCTTGAAAAAAATGATGCTGTAGAACATGCTATTTTGCAAAAGCTGCATGAACCTTACTGATCTTTGTGAGCATTGTCTAGCTAAGATTTTGAAGAGGTTGGAGCTGGAGAAGTTATGACGAAATATTTACATTGATTAATGTTCCATTTGGGTGTAAATAAAGTTTCCCTTTTCTTTGGCTTTAGAACATGTTCTCTTTTGTTCTTCCAATATCTTTACACTTCTTGTTTGCACTTTCAGTTACTTAATTACATCAATGGGACTTCATGCAAAAAATTGGGTATCCGCTTCGGCCATAACTGGGATAAGACTTGTATGCAGGTATCTGTGAACTCATTCTTCTTTTATCTCATTTTAAATTCAACGAAATATATCAGATAATGATTCGTGGAATATCTAAGACTAAGGTGACTTAGATTTTGGTTGAATACTTTGATTGTGAATTAATGAATGCATATCCCCATTTATATGATGAGCTGTTGAATGTAGACGTTCGTTTTAATCCTACTTCTCACTGAAACGTTCAGCTTGAGTGGATGCTAATGGGTTCAGTAAATGACATTATTTCTGATTTTCTTTTAGACTTTGATACATTTATCCGCAGCTGTACCAGGTTTTGTTCAACAAAATGGCCTTTGAAACTTCATCCTTGAAAGGAACAATTTCTGCTAGAATGCAATGCTGGTTTTGCTATCAATGGGAAATGTCTTGAGGTTCTTGATTTTTCTGGTGGAATAGAGAATGCAAATGCAAGGTCTAATGGGATCACCTTTCTTACTGTGCTCACAGCTTGTGCTCATGGGGGCTTTGTCAATGAAGCATTAGAAGTACTATCCAAAATGTTGAAATCTGGATTGCAATTAAGCATCAAATTTATTTATTTTTAACAAACTCACTATATTGTAAATTGGTTGGATTATTGTAAACCATTATATATTTATGATAAAATTATACTGATTCATTAATGTAAGCTATCAAATATTCATATCTTTACAAAAACAAACTCACTGTCTTCTACGATTAGAATCTATAGTGAATTTACCTAAAAATGGTACTAAATTCAAATATATATATTTTTTAAAAAACTTAAATTTTTTTACGGATTTTTACCTGCGGAAAAATCCACAGGAAAACCCGCAGGTAATTACCTGTGGATTTTAAATTCATAGAAAAATAAATTTTTACGAACCTTATACCTGTAGATTAAAATTTGCAGGAATAAAACATTTTTTTTGTGATGAGGTTAACAGGCTCTAACATCTATTAGGAACTAGACATGAGAGGGCCCCTCTCACGTCCAGTTTAGGAATACTAGACGTGAGCGTGTTAGCAATATAAGACATGTCATCTATATTATTTTTAAAAAATATTAAGCACCAACGCTCTTTTTCGTAGACTCTTGAGGACAAGAAGAGAGGTAGAGAATGACCAACAGAGATCCAAGAGAGGTGTATAATACAACCAAAATTATGGATTTACACAACCAAAGATATTCATAAATCATATACATGCTCAAGATACATGAGAAGAGAGGAAAATGAATGATTATAAATATACACACTCTTGTTTTTGTCTTAGTATCATAGGTTCCAGCATCATGCCACTTGCAAATATACACAGTCACATATCGAAGCATTTACGCTAAATAAAGCATGACATAAGCATAGTTCTTGGTGTAGATAAGAGTGCGAAGGTCATAATGGGCCTTTCGATTTCCTTGACGTAATCAGCACCGACACGAGGACCCACCATTTTCAATAATGCAATACAAGAGGAAGGCGTCGAAAGTGAAGTGTACAAAGATTTTGAGATCGGGGAAATGAGCTTCACCCACCTATGTCTCTTCCTCTATACTCTTTCTAGAACCTTATGTGGATCCACCTTTTATTCCTCAACATTCTTCTCTTGCAAACAGTAAAAGAAGCATAAAATTTAAGGAGGAAGAAACATTAAATGTAAAGGGAAGTAGGTGAGTGGGTAGGCTTCATCATGAGCATTTCTCAATGCCGATCTACACACTCGTCTTGTAATTTTCAAGCACCCCTGCATTGTCGAATTCAGGAGAGGAGAGGAGGGAAGGTGAAGGCATTAAAAGAGGATAGAGATATGATGAGGGAGCCGATGGGAGGGTAATACATTCAGAAAGGGGGCGAAGGGTAGTGTGAGGCTCTATGGTGACAAGATATGTGTTGCAGGCTCCAAGGGTAACCTCTCTTTACTTCCTTTTACTTGATGCTAGTTCCTCTCTCCCTTTTCTTTTTTCATTTCCCTTCTTACATCCATGTTAGAAAAAGGATGCAAGAGGTTCTTCCTTTTTCCATTTACCCTCTCTCCATTCCTTAAAAATAAACAAAATGGATGTGAGAGGGTATCCCCACTCCCTAGTAACCCATCCCAGGTCTTTTTTGTTTAAAACAGACAGAGGGGATTTAATATCACCCTTTTATAATAATGGCAATGGAAAGAAACCGTTACTAGCTTTAAATCATGCATCAAATAGTTCTCTTCATCATGCCTTAGTTGAAGTGACACATAAGCCACAACCATGCCTTCTTGCATTAATTAAAACATAACTAGACCCTTTAGTGATGCATCAGTGTACAAGCCATATGGACTATTAGGATTTGGAATGGTTAACATAGGTGTAGAAGTTAATATGGTATTCAACTCTTTGAAGGCTGCCTTACACTTATCCATTCACAATAAAGGTTGATCCTTCTTGACAACTTAGTCAATAACATAGCTATCTGAGAGAATCCTTAAACAAATCTTTGATAGTACCCAACCAAACCCATAAAGCTACTGACATTAAAATCTGACTTCGATGAATCCCATTTAAGCACAACATCCACCTTGCTAGTGTCAATAACCCACCCATAGTCAATACCACGTAGCCTAGGAGCTTTACTTCCTTGAGCAAGAAATCGCACTTGATCAGCTTGGCAGATAACCGATGATCCCTCAAATTAGTACTCTAAAAATTGCTTCAAAGAAACAGTGATCTGTTTACTCAACATTTTCTGGTAGCTATTCAAAAATATTGGTACTTATGGCATTTACTTGATGTTCTATTTATTGATGCTTTGCGGGAGTTTTAATGTTATGAGATTGATACTTGATGATCTGTTTACTTGATGTTCTGTTTATTGATGCTTTTAATGTTATGAGATTGAGAAGTTCTATTGCTCTTTGGAAGTTATTGATGCTTTGTGGGAGTTTTACTTTTAATTTTGGTTTTACTTCTAATGCATATGGCATTTACTTGATGAGATTGAGTTGTTATCTCCTCCATCTCAAATCTGGACTGGAAAAAGGGAGAATCCACTTGGGCATAAGCAACACGATCGAGAGGTTAGCCACTATCAGTATTGTGAACACTAACAAAAAATAAATAAATAAAGTGATGATCAAGTGGTGGATATGGATGGCTTGTTTGGGAGATCCACATTAAATTAAATTTAAATGATTAGTGAGGCTAGCCAATTTTGAATTCGATTCTAATTAGAAAGATTTGCTACAAATAATAAAAAAAGAGATCAATGAGACAAGACACTGGCGGTTACAAGCAGTTGCAACTGTTGTTGTTCCCCAAAGTCTTATCTTTAAGACTTAAGATTTAGAATAGGAGGCTCTTGCCGACTACCTTAACCCCAACTTTTAAGTTGTGTATGAAAATAATTATGTTCTCAAACTTTTGCTACTGTTTACTTTTTCATTTTAATGATTGCAATTTACTGTTCTCTTACTAATTATTCACACATTTCGGCTTATATACTAACCTGAAACCTGTGGGATAATCATCTTTTTAAAGCACTTGTATTAGAGACTAATCATATCAGATGGAAGTTATTGAGTCTAAGCTGGTTTTTTCCTTCCATCAAAAGTGTTATCAAAATTCAGTTTCTCTCTCTTTTGACAGCATCATCTTCTAAAGTTGTCAACTAAGCTTATCTCGATTACATCCATGTTATTTTGAGAAGGTTGTTAAAGGCGTAGGAGGATCCATTTCTTGGCTATCTGTATAAACTTGTTTATATGATTTTGACCATTTCTTGGCTTTAGGATATTAAAGGTGTAAATTATTTGGTTTAAGAGAATCCATTTTTTGATTTAAATGTGTCAAGTGATTTTATTTTTGTAGGAAAAAGAGACTGCAAAGAGGCCCATGCTATCCCAATTGTATTTGGCTACACATAAGAAGAAGGACAATCAATGGGTTGATGACAAATCCAAAGATACATTTGTAAGTTTAAAAAGTTTAGATATTAAACATGACATAATTCTATCTTTGTTTACTGACTTGTTACATTTAATTTTGTTAGTTAACGTATAAAAAGAACATTCAAATGCATTTAGCTACAAGTTCAAGAGAAATGGGCATGGAAGAACAAGAATTGGGAGAAGATGAACAACATAGAGATGCTCAGAATGAAGGCGATGAATACGTTGATGATGATGATGCATTCATTGATGCCCAAGCTTCTCTCCCTTCAGATAAAGTGGCTCAGGCATGGATAAATGCAACTGGTGGGATAAAGAAAGGTCACGTTTATAGACTTGGATCGCATTGTACCGTTGTATGCAACTATGGTGGAGGTACATGTCAAATTACTCCTTCTCAACATACTCTGCCTCAACTTGCACCGAATGTAGATTTTGTCGGGACGCCTGGATTTAAAGAAGCTGTTGAAGAAGTTGTCAACCGTATTGTCCACCGTGTAATAGATAAGAAGATGTCAGAGATGAGTCTTTCTATACAGCACGACATTTTTGGGGCTATTCCATCTTTAGGTGAGAGTACCCCAACATCTGATCGACATGCTAGTTCTGCAAATTCTTCTAGGAATTCAGATCCAAATCCTTGAATGGTGATTGTATTGTTTGGAGCTCTTAACTTTTATCTGTATTTTTCAACTTTAAGATTTATCAGACATTAGAATGTGTGCATTCTTACAGATATTATGTATTTGACATTACTATCTAAAACATTCTTAAGTTAATTGTGTGACCAAACAAGATTTGATTATGAAATATTTTTGTAAATACACAGTGACGAAATGTATAGCGACAAAATAATGCTATTAATTAGCGACTGACTCTCCAAATTAGCGACGGATCTAAGTCCCTCTCTAATTAGCAAGGGAATTAGCGACGGAACTAATTCCCTAGCTAATTTAGCAACAGAAACATATTCCGTCGCTAACTCCCTCACCAATTAGCGAGGGACTTAGCAATGGAATACAATTCTGTTGCTACTTTAGCGACGGAATAAGTTTCCGTCGCTAAAATAGCGAGGAATTTACTCCCGTTGCTAATTCTATTGCTAATTATCCGTTGCTATTTTCATCGCTAAATTTAGCGACCCTCTTATTATAGACGGATTTAGCGACGGATTTTTCCCTCGCTAATTGTGTTTTTTCCGTCGCTAAATCTGATTTTTCTAGTAGTGATTAACTCAATCCATGACCATCATTTTAGTCTTCATTTCCAATTACCGGAATATGCGGGTATTACACATCCACTGTGTACCGAGTGATGGTTTATCACGCGATAAAAAAAATCTCACCATGCAGATTTCTCCTCCTTACTCCATCCCAATCAAAACGTCGCAATCGCCATGACAGTTATAAAGAATTTACATGTCAAATTACATAATGAAGAATTTCAATATTTACATATACATAATTTAGTCTATGATTCATAAAATATAGTTAAATCGCAGTTTAATTACATGCGATCCACAAGTATATAGAAAAATATTTAGAGTTATCTGCTACTCCTTAACTTATAGGTAAGCATACAAAAGTCACTCCGAAGTTCTTAATGAGAGTCTACAAAATCACGCACATAAATTTCTATCAATATACTAATTTAACCTATTCTAAAAATTGCTTCAAAGATACTCGGTTGTTGATAAGCAAGTTTAATCTAATGGTCCACATTTAACCACCTCACCAACATTACTCTCTTCTCATTGGTTAGCAAAAAGTAGCATTTAATGAGAGTAACTAGTTTTCTAGAAGCTTAGTTACTCTAACTGATCCAGTTACCATTCGGTTGCTTACTCCGGTTACAACTTTCACCGGTAAAAGTAACTTAACTCCAGTAAATCTTCCTCTAATTTTCTAGAAATGTTTTCTTTCTCTTTTCATCTCCACATCTTCCTTATACATATGGTGAAATTTCTCTTCCTAAAATACCCCTGGAACTGCTCTAAATTCAACAGGGTTCCTTGCCCCTAACTAAAACTTGAAAAACATGCTTCCAACAAGTAATTGGGTTTTAGGGCATAAAAAATTTCTAGAATTTTCACTAATACTCTAATCCTTTTTCGTTCCTCAAATTGCTTCCTGGATTTGTTGATACCTTATTTTGATGATAACAAAATGATTTCAGGAATTATAAAGCTTAAATTGTTGATGATTAAGTGTTCTTGGTGAAACACTCGAGTTCTGTGATCAAGTCATCGAGTTTGTGTGAAAGTATTGAGGATACTCGAGCACTAAGCTTTAAAACTCGAGTATCGAGATTTTTACATGGGTTAAAAATCAATACTTTCTGACAACACTTGAGTGTTCGTTGAAAGTGTTGATAATACTCGAGTTCTAAACTCTAATACTCGAGCATTGTGAGTTAAAATGTTTTTGAGAATCAACACTTTGAGTGGAAACTCGAGTATTAGGAGAAAGTGTTACAAACACTCGAGTAATAATTTTGAATGCCCGAGTATTGGTGTTAAAATGTGTTACGGCAGAACACTTTCATGTGAAACTCGAGAACTAATATTGAAGTATTGATAACACTCGAGTATTGTGTTGTAATACTCGAGTATCATAACTTGTTTTCAAAAGAATATCCAACACTTGAAGCATAATACTTGAGTTACAGATGGAAGTATTGATAAAACTTGAGTATTGAGTTTGAATACTCGAGTATTGAGCCAAAACACTTTAACTCGAAGTAGAACACTTGAGTTGTGGAGGAAGTGTTGACAACACTCGAGTGTTAGCTTTCAACACTTGAGTATCGGGCAAATTTTTCAAATGTGGCGCAACACTTCAAGCATAACACTTGGGTGTTAGGTGAAAGTGTTAACAACACTCAAGTATTGATTTTTGAATACTCGAGTATCAAGCACCATTTCATCAAAAACACAACATTTCTATCAAAATACTCGAGTAATGGCAGAAAGGAAACAACAATCGAGTATTATGTTCCAAACACTCGAGTATTGTGACATTTCAAAAAATTTCCCTTCAAGTTTTCCTCTGAACACTCGAATAGCAGCTGAAAGTATTCCAAACACTCGAGTACAAGAATTTCAACACTCGAGTATTTGCACTGAAATTCAAAAACTTTTGCATCACTCTCAGCAATCACTCAAGTAACTTGAATAATGTTGTGAACACTCAAGTATTGTCTCAAAACACTTGAGTAGTGATTTACAAAGTTTCAAAAATTCAAATTTACACTGGTTTCACTGTCTAACACTCAAGTATTAAAAAGAAAAACTGGAGTATGCTTTCTCTGACACACTTCTACCATGACAGCTAAGCCTAGTTCCCCCCAAAACTTTCCTATTTCATGTCTATATTTTTTTAAATGTTACCTGCCCTGATAAATGCCTTGCAGAACATTCATTAAACAGGTCAGGCAGTCCGAGGAATGAAGATGAGCAATTAATGAACTCCAGCGCGATAGTTGAACCACAGCTTTAATGAAGTATTTATGGCATTCAACAACTACAGCCGATAAGAGTAACGGACACAAGCTTCTCTCTAACAGATATTCAAATCTAAGTAACGGATATATGCTGATTACTTTTCTATAAAAGGAGAAAGCTTTAAAGGCAGAAAAGAACAACAACAACAACAAAATTTATTATATGCCATTACTGTGCGAACTACCTTATGCTATTTCATTGATTATTTCTGAGAACTTCATTGATTTCATTATCCACTCTTCAAGAGAGTTTGTATCATTAAAATTCCTTGTAAACTTGAGAGATATTCAAGGTTGGGACCTTGATTTTGTAAGGTTGACATTTGGTCAGAAAATAGGGAGCGTGAGACTCTGTTTTAGTGCATATCGTAAGGGGGAGTGAGAATCTCCATTGTAATGGCTGGTGAGCCTGATTTGTTGGTGATTAGTGGATTACAAAGCTCAGAGGCACTCTGAATACTAGACGTAGGTTAGAGGGATCGAACCAGGATAAATCTCCTTGTTTATCTTTCCTTTTCTCTCTCGATGACATTATTCTTACTTTTGTGTTTTAAGTTTTAAATTTTAAAGTGACCAATTCACTCCCCCTCTTGGTCAAATCCTACACTAACATTTGGTATCAGAGTAGCTCTCTTGTTTAAAGGACCTAACAGTCTCAAGAGTGATCATGGCAGGATTTGGCAAGCATATACTTACTGATGGAGCTTCCATTACCAGGCCACCAACATTCAATAGCTAAAAATTTTCTTTTTGGAAAATTAAATTTCAAAACTTCATTTTAGCTACTGACATTGATTTATGGGACGTATTTGAGCAGGGAAACTATGTACCTATGAAGGTGGAAGATGGAATAACTCCTAAAACTCGTCCTGAGTTTGATAGTGAAGATCTTAGGAGAGTTCGTCTTAACAGAAAAGCTGTATTGATGTTGCAAGCAGCACTAAATGAGGATGATTTCTTCAAAGTCTGCACTCTACATTCTACAAAACATATGTGGGATGCACTGGAAATAGTATATGAAGGCACTGAAGCAGTGAAAGAAAGCAGGGTCAACATGCTGACCACTGAGTATGATTTACTCAGGATGAAAGATGAAGAAACCATTGCTGAATTTCAAATGCATCACACTCATCTCATCAATAAACTAGCAGCTATTGGCAAAACATATGATCAACGTTCTCAGGTCAGAAAAATCTTAAATGTTTTGTCAAGCAAATAGTAAGCTAAGGTCACAGCAATAGAAGAATCCCGTGGAGAATCAATGACCTCGGTAGCAGCTTTGTTTGGAAGACTTGCTGAGTATGAAAGTAAGCAAAAGTTCAAAAAGGAGTTGTCCAACATAGAAGAAAAGAAGAAGAAGGGTCTGACTCTCAAAACTATAAAAGAAAAGGAGAAAGAGTCAGAAACTGAAGAAGAAGAAGAAGAAGGAGATGTAGAAGATGAGGAACTTGCGATGGTTGTAAGAAAATTCAGAAGAATGTATCGCAAGGATCAACGAGTTAAAATGCCATTCAAAGGAGGATCAAGTAAAGTCATTTGCTATGAATGCAACAAACCTGGTCACTTCTGTGCTAATTGCCCACAGCTTGCTAATTAAAACAAAGAAAAGGAAAAGGAGAAAAAGAAATTTAAATCCTTTAAAAAGAAGAAAGCATACATGTCAGGAATCTGGGGAGATAGCTCAGATGAAGAAGAAAGTGAAGTAGAAGAAGAAGCAAATCTCTATCTCGTTGCTCAAGAAGAAGAATCAGAAACAGAGGAGGTAAACATGAACCTAACTATGATGAATTATGTGATGAATATGACAACATGCATATAGAATTACTAAAATTTGCAAAGGAATTGTCTTTTCTAAGAAAGAAAGTAAAAGAGTTAGAAAAACTAGCTGAAAAATCTTATGTTAATTTTGAATGCGCAAAATGCAATGAACTGAAAAGTGAAAATGAACATTTATCAAAAACTCTTGAAAAATTCACGAAAGGTAGTGAAATGCTTCATGTTATTTTGAAAAATCAAAGAGTTCCAAATGATCGAAGTGGTATTGGATATCATCCTCAAAATGATTTCAAAAAGGAAAAGAAAAGAAAAGGCAACATAAGTTATTTGAAATACTTTCAATAGGCTGTGCATTCATCTGAACCTTATGCCTTCTGCAATTACTGTAACAGAAAAGGGCATAAAATATCATCATGCTATTTCAAAAGAAACAAAGTATTAGGCACGTATAAATGGGTACCTAAAGGAACTTATGTTCCAAAGGCACCAAACTCTAGCCCAAGAGGACCCAACAGAACGTGGGTACCTGAAACTATCAAATGAATTCACTGCAGGTATGTCTTAAAGCATCCAGGGAAAATAAATGGTACATCAATAGTGGATACTCAAGACACATGATAGGTGATAAGAGTAGATTTGTTAGCCTGAAAGCAAAAGATGGAGGAAAAGTGAGCTTCGAAGGAAATCAATTAGGAAGAATTACAGGAGTTGGAGAAATCGCTAACTCAAATGGAACCTCTGTAAAAGATGTGTATCATGTTGAAGGATTATGCCACAATCTCCTCAGTGTAAGTCAAAGCACAGACAAAGGGAATTGGGTGATATTTGACTCTGAGGAATGCTTCATTATCAACAAGAAAGATCTTTCCATTGATAAAGGAAAGATGAACATCCAACTCAGAGCTCCTAGAAACGGTAACTGTTATACTATTGAATTAGAAAAGAATTCTACAAACTCTTGCTTAATTAGTCAAGTTGACGAAACTCACTTATGGTATAAACGATTAGCCCATGTGAACATGCATCAACTAGACAAATTAATCAGAAATGATTTAGTTCAAGGGCTTCCAAAACTCAAATTCAAAAATGATTTGGTTTGCGATACATGTCAGTTAGGAAAACAAACCAAAACATCTTTCAAATAAAAAACAGAGCTCTCAACTTAAAAGCCTCTTGAACTACTTCATATGGATTTGATGGGTCCAGCTAGAGTGAAAAGCTTAGGAGGAAATTTATATACACTAGTGATTGTTGATTTACTTGGTCCATATTCTTGGCTTCTAAAAATGAAACTTTTGATTTATTCACTGTATTTGCCAAAAAGGTCCAAAATGAGAAAGGTAAGTCTATTGTTTCCATCAGAACAGATTATTGAGGAGAATTTGAAAATGGAGACTTTGCTACCTTCTATGAAAATAAAGGAATCAATCATAACTTCTCAGCACCAAGAACTCCTCAGCAAAATGGAGTAGTGGAGAGAAAGAACAGAGTACTGGCAAAAATGGCACGAGCAATGATGACAGAGAAGGTGTCACAAGTTTTTTGAGCTGATGCTCTAAGTACAGCTTATTACATCTCAAATAGAGCATATGTAAGACCCTCTCTGGGAAAGACACCATATGAGCTGTTCAAAGGAAGAAAACCAAACCTGTCTCATCTCCATGTCTTCGGCAGCAAATGTTTAATCCACAATAATGGTAAGGATAATCTTGGTATGTTTGATCCTAAATCTGATGAAGGTTTATTCCTTGGCTATTCAAATAGGAGTAACGCTTATAGAATTTTCAACAAACATTCTTGTGTGGTAGAGGAATCAGTGCATGTAGTTTTTGTTAACGCTAATTCTCAACAAAAATTTGATGCTGATGAAGAAATTATCATTTCAAAAGGTTTTGAAAATAAACAATTAGATGAAAATCTTCAATCCCCTCAACCAAAAGCTTGGAAGTACATCCGCAATCACCCCATCAATCAAGTGATTGGAGAGGTGAGTGAAGGTGTACAAACAAGAAAAAGATTTATCAATGAGGCTCAATTTTCAGCTTTTATTTCAAAAATAGAGCCAAAGAATGTTGAGGAAGCTTTGTCTGACAATGACTAGATAATAGCAATGGAAGAAGAATTAAATCAATTTGAAAGGAATAGAGTTTGGGATTTAGTACCCAGACCTAATGATCATCCAGTTATTGGTTCAAAATGGGTTTTTAGAAATAAACTTGATGAATCTGGAATCATTGTCAGAAATAAAGCTAGACTGGTTGCAAAAGGTTATAATCCAGAAGAAGGCATTGATTATGAAGAAACGTATGCTCCAGTTGCTAGACTTGAGGCTATACGTATCCTACTTGCCTTTGGTTGCATTATAGATTTTAAACTCTTTCAAATGGATGTAAAAAGTGCTTTTTTAAATGGTTTTATTATGGAAGAGGTTTACATGGAGCAACCCCTTGTTTTGAAAATGTTTCCAAACTAAATCATGTTTACAAATTAAAGAAAGCCCTTTATGGTTTAAAGCAAGCTCCTAGAGCTTGGTATGAAAGATTGAGTAATTTCTTAATCAAGAAAGATTTTGTTAGAGGAAAAGTGGATATAACACTTTTTATCAAACACTCAAAGTCAAATTTATTAGTTGTACAGATTTATGTTGATGATATTATCTTTGGAGCAACTAACAATGATCTTTGTCAAGATTTTGCTAAGATAATACAGGGAGAATTTGAAATGTTCATGATGGGAGAGTTGAATTTCTTCCTTAGACTTTAGATTAAGCAAAGAAAGAATGAAATATTTATCAATCAAGCCAAATATCTCAAAGAGCTGCTAAAGAAATTTGGAATGGATTAATGCAAAAGTGCTGACACTCCCATAAATTCAAATGCACTTCTTGATGCAGATGCAAATGGAAAGGATTATGATATCAAAAGATACAGGGGAATGATTGGGTCTTTGCTTTATCTCACAGCAAGCAGACCTGACATTCAATTTAGTGTTGGAATGTGTGCTCGTTATTAAGCTGCTCTAAAGGAATCTCATGCTGAAAATGCCAAGAGAATTCTCATATATCTAGCTGATACCACTGATATTGGACTTTGGTATCCTAAAGGAAGTAGTGGAGAATTAATTGCCTATTCAAACTCTGACCATGCTGGATATAAAACAAATAGAAAAAGCACCAGTGGCCAATGTCAATTCCTTAGAGGAGCACTGGTTTCCTGGTTCAGCAAAAAGCAATCAACAGTATCATTATTATCCACAGAAGCTGAATATATAGCTACTGCAAGTTGTTGTGCTCAAGTATTATGGATGAAGCAGCAACTCCAGGATCTGGAGATGGATTTCAAAGAGATCCCCATACACTGTGATAACACAAACACAATAAATCTTTCAAAGAACCCTGTGCATCACTCAAGAACCAAGCACATTGACATTAGACATCATTTCATTAGAGATCATGTGCAAAATAAAGACATTAAGGTTGAATTCATTCATACTCATCTTCAGCTGGCTAATATCTTCACAAAACCATTGGCCAGAGAACAATTCATCAACATCAAAAGAGAATAGGGAATGGTAAATCCCAATGAATTGTAAGTATAATGTTGATTTAATGTTATTTTGATGATTATATCATTACTAACTTAAGCTTCAGAGTGTTCTAACTTAGTTTTGCAGGTGTTAAACCAAACACTTGAAGTCAAAACTCGAGTACTGAAGGCAAAGAAAAGAAGTGTTCAATGATTTTTGATGAACACTCGAGTGTTATGAGATATTACTCGAGTGTTAACTGCTTAATATGTTGAAATACTCGAGTTTCAGGTTCAAGTGATGACTTATGGAGCAATACTTGAGTACTGAGCATCATTGGAAGTCAAATACCCGATTATTGAATGGAAGTAAAGGTAATACTCGAGTGTTCTATCTCAACACTCGAGTGTGGTAAGTTTTCATAACTTAAGAATCACGATACTCGAGTATTGAAAGGTCAATACTCGAGTGTTGAAGTGATTTAGTGGCAGAGGACCCCAATACTCAAGTATTATAAGATAGTACTCAAGTGATAGCTCTTTTTAAGAAAAAGGGGACCCTGATACTCGAGTACTGGAGAACCAATACTCAAGTGTTGGCCAGCGTGGCTCAACACTCGAGTACTCAAAGCTGATACTCGAGTACTAGCTTGTCTGTTCATCTTCTTTCATGCAATACTCGAGTGTTGCATCACAACACTTCATTGCTTAGCCTGTTTTCACTTAACACTCGAGTACAGAAACTCAACACTCGAGTGTTGGCATATCTTTTCTTCAAAACCCCCTTTTTGTCAATCACTCGAACCCTAACCGTAACTTTTGTTACTCGAGTTCTCTCAAATCCCAGCACCCGATCAGTTGCAACCTCTTCCAAACCTTTACATACCTATTCAACTACCAAAAACCGTCAAAACCCCTCCATTTATTCCATTAAAAACATCTTTAATCATCAGATTTCCCATCATCAACGCATTCTACTCTTTGACACCTTCTCTTCCAAAATCTCAAATCTTTGCTCGAAGATCACCATGGCCTGTACCAAAAGGACTAAAGCATCATCCTCTGGCCTTTCTCAATCTCAATCAGCATCATCTAAGAAGGTGAGGATTATTGAGCCATCCGAGGAGGAGGGAAAAGTTGCAATCTCGGCTCAAAAATATATCTCTGAGCAACCCAAGTCCATTCTGATGGGAAAAACTCCAATAACATCTTGATCAACCCCTGTTCCATCTTCTGCACAAGATTCAGACTCAGAAACTGAAAGCATCTCTCCTGGCAAGATGGTTCCAAAGAGAAAAAGGAAAGGAAGGTTGAGTGGCACTGGGGAATCCTCAAGGAATGCCTCAGAGAAGGTAATCACTCTTAAGCCCCCTGAAGGATACAAAAACTCCACATTATACATCACGAATCATGATGATTATGAATTGAAATATAAGAATCGTGATCTATGTCCTGCAATTTATGTGAAGTTAGAAGAGATTAAGGCTCTAGGGATTGATGTGACTGAGTATATGAAACATTATAAGAAACTGATTGAGATAAATATGCCCTTTTCCCCTGAAATGGTGAGGATATTTTACAACAACATGAAATCAAACTCGTTGAAGGATGACAAGAATAAGATAATTCATCACTCTATGGTCACCAAGATTAGAGGTGTAAGCATTAGTATCACTGCTGATGATTTAAATAGCTATCTTGGAACTCATGATTATGATAAAGAGTTGAAGAGTTTTTCTCAAAAGGAGATGTTTGAGTTGTTGAGACCTGGAGAGGAGTATCCAGGCAATCTGTCCTTTGATCTAGCCTCTATGCTAGTAATACAGAGGATTATTCACTACATCTATTCTAGATATTTAGTGAATAAGAGTAAAAACTATACTCACTTGGCATATGGGGATTATCATATTTTGGCATCTATAATGGCTAAGGAAAAGAGGAATATTGACCAGCTAGTATTTAATGAGATGTGGAGGTTTAGATTTTCTAACTCCAAAAGGATGACAGTACCTTACTTTTGCCTCATCTCTCAGTTCTTGATATTCATCAAGTTTGGTACATAGCGGAAAAGATAGAGAATCCCATCATGTTTGCTGCTCAACACTTCCACAGAATGAACATAGATGTGGTAAAAGTTCAGTCTCAGCCAGTGAAGAAAAGGATGACCACATCAGCCACATCCCGAGGACAGGATGAGGCTTAGTCATCTGCTCCACCTCAGTCATCCTCTGCTCCATTCTTTGCTCATACTGCATTAAAAACTTACATGGAGATAGAGTTTAGGAGGATAACAGAGACTTTTGTCACTTCATTCCAGAGCCAGACTCAGAATGTCATCAAGGATGTTCTTCAGGCCGCTAATGACTACTTCTCGGGGAAGAATTTTGAAGTGGCCATCACATCTTTGTCCAAGGACCTGATGCTTTAAGGACATATGCTTGGAGAAATTTGATGCTTTACATAATTCAATGGCTGGCTTGGATAGCAGGGTCTCATCCATAGAGTAGTTTATCAGAGACTCTCAGGCTTCTACCTCTACTCCTCCTCCTCCAGCTCCTCCTCCTCCCTTTGATCCTGAATCTGCTAATGCTGTTCTGGCCATGATTGACTTTTCATCCTCCATCTTACATCCAGAATCTCAGCCTATTCCTGCACCTCTTGTGTCATCCATACCTCCCTCAGATCCTGTTGATGATCCTCAGCCCACTCCTGTTCCAGAGCCTTCATCTGATCCTACTCCATCTTCTCCTTCTTCACCCCTTGTTTGATTGATGCCAAAAAGGGGGAGAAAGAAAATCAGTGTTATGTGCTTTTGTTATTTATGTTTCTTTTTGTATTTGATTACTTATAAATTATGAACAAGCTCTTTATAAATGATATTGTGATTTCAGGCACTTTATTTGTTTATGTCTCTCTAATTTCATGACTTCTCTTTGTTTTCATGGCTTATGGATTCTTTGAAAATTTAAACTCATAATTCCTCATTCTGATTTTATAAAGTTTTTGGCATCATCAAAAGGAGGGAGAGAATTGTCTGTAATTAATTTTTAAAGAAAACTCAATTTCCAAGGTTTTCGGGTCTTTTTCCTCCTGATTCGAAAAATTGCCTTTACCGGATTTTGGATAACAATTTTATTAAATGCTAGAAAATTTACTTTAATTTTTCATATCTTAAACTCAACTGATTGAGGTCATCTGATATCTCAAATAATTATTTGTTGGTCATTTAACCTTCAAAATTTTATAGACGGAAATCTAGACTAAATTTCAAAAATCCGAGGCCCATGATTTTGCTCTGTTAGTTCTGCTCTATCTACTGGGCATCTGTCAATTTTTATGATATTTTGGTCAACTTTGACCTTCGTCAAATTACCAAAATGTCCTTACATATTTCCTTAATTACCAAAATGCTCTTACTTTTCTTAAGGCACTTTTTCAAAATTCCACTTTTTTTCCTTATTAAGACGTTGTAATGCGGAAGCAGTTCATGATATTGAAGCCCAAAATAATGCTGCTACGTTTAAAAGCCAAAATATTTAAGGGGAAAATCTCAAAATGATCGTGTGCATGTATGAAATGTAAATTGGGAAGAGGGGTATCAATTTAAGATTTTACAATGTTGGGGTTTTTACAAAATTGCCCTTCAATTTTTTAATTAAAAGAATTTGAAAAGTCACCCTTGCAACAAAAATTGTTCGCTAAAGCTATGTTTGCTTTGATGGATGGGAAATGAAGGGGATGGTAGGAGGGAAAGGCAAGGAATAGAAGGGTATAAAGTTACCTTGTTTGGTTTAGTTGGTGGAGAAGGAAGGACAAGGATTTTTAGTGATCTTTTGTTTGGTTCAAGAGGAAAAAGGAGGAAAGTTAATAACTAATTTACCATTTTACCCTTATATGTTGATTTATATTTATATACTTATACAATTTATTTAAATTAATTTTCACTCATAAAAATTAATCCCTTGTTCTATTAAATTAATTAAAACAATTATTAAAGCCCCACTGTGTTCACTTAATTAAATATTTAAATATCAAAATCAATGGAATTATGATGCTCATTGCACTAAAATGTTAATCCACAATTATACCTCAAAGTGGGTCTAAACCATCGTGAGGGTGGGTATCCAATGAGGATTGTGCTGGTGGGGGTGCAGTCAAACGGGATGGCGCAATCGGAGGAGAAGCCAAAGGTGTGAGGAAGGGTATCGGGTGGGATAATTAAAATATGGTAGGGGCATTTAATTTCAATACTTTTTCCCTCCAAAATCCCCTAGATTAGGAAGGGAGGGAGGGAGGGAGAATGACATTTCCCCCAACCAAACACCCTAAAAAATCAGCCACCGTTGCTTGATTCCAGGCGTGCGTGGCTGTTCAACTTTTTAGAGTTAAAAAATTGATGAGTGCCAATTTTGTAAAAGCACTTAGATTTAAAAATCTATGATGGATACCCCCTCTCTCTCTCTCTCCAATTTGTCCTTTCATATATTCACATTACCATTTTGGAATATTTGAATTTAGATAATATTTTCTTGGGATTTTCCCAAAAATCAAAGTAGCTTTAGATATTCTATATTGGGCGGTACTTGCTCCGATTAACTACTTTATGAAAGTTAAAAAAATTTAATTAATTAATATTTATTATTTTTGGTGAAATACCAAAACCTCGTTTAATAAAGTCTTTAGTTAGAAAAGTTTAATTTGGTGGTTAATTACTTGGAAAGTATTATTGTTAAAAATAGGATTAAGGTGCATCCATCACTATGAAGTATTATTCTAGATAAATCTAGTATCTAAAGTATTTTCTGTTGTATCTAACATATTGAAGTATTTTTTTAAATATGTTCAGCATTTTAAAGTTTTTTTGGGTATATTGAGCAACAAGTGGTTTTTCATGTATGTCCATAACCTTAAAATGTTTTCTGATGTATCCAACACTAATGCATAAACAATATTTTATGGTGCTAGACGGAAAAATACTTTAAATATTATATACACCTAGAAAAATACTTTAGAGTACAGATGCTTCATGCACATTAACCCTTAAAAATATTAAGTGAAAAACTAATTTCACAGTCAAAACATGCATGCATGCATTATAATATGTACATCTTATAAAATATGTAGATCTTTATAATAAGGGACATAAGAGGACTAACAATATCTTACTTGAATAAGACGCTAACCATTTGGGCTTTGTATAACTTAAGGAGTGAACATACTTAAGTGAGAAGAAAGTAATATATTCTTTCCTTCCTTTCTCCTTCTTTTGTATTCCTCAACTATACATAACCCCAATATCAGTATGTGCTTCTGCTTAAGGGGTGACTCTTACGAGCTAGCTAGGTGATTTGGACTGGTGCTTGACATAGAGCATTACCATTCACTGGTGGTTTTCCATCACCGGCCGGAGCTACACCAATATCGGGAGGAGCTCGAACATCTACGGTGGAATCATTTGAGATTGACCTTGCACTATGCCTCTGTATCTGAGCTCTTCAAATGATATATACAATTGTTTTATTTTTAAAGCTGCTTATATTTTACCATTGATTGTTTGCGTCGTTGTCTTATTTTATGTTTGAAATTCCATATACTACTTGGTACAGTGGAATAATATAATGCTCATTAAATCCTAGTGTGTTTATAAAGGGGCTTTGTTGTTTGCATAATCACGCGAATTTATTTCATCATAAACATTTGAATCAATTTAATGGAATCGCTACAATTGTTATGTTTTAAAATATTGTGTTTAATTGTGCCAAGCATTCATGGTGAAAACTTTTATTGAGCTTCACCCTTTTATCTACTTAACAATAAAAAGCAAGGTATGTGGGTGCCCATATTATGTTGGACTGGAAGAGTAAATACTGGGCAAAAAGCATGTCGCCGCTAAAAATCTTGCCTTAACAGCGATGAAAAAGTGATTGATGAAAGTCTTGCTTTAAGCGGCGACGAAAAAAATTGCCACTGAAAGTGTGACCTTCAATGACAATGGAACCACTAAAAGGCTTGCCTTTCGCAGTGTCTACATAAAGTGACTTTCAACAGCAACTTTGCATGATAGGTCTTTAGCAGCAATTTTTTTTGTTGCCACTGAAAGTAGTTTTTTTTATAGTAGCATTACACAAATTGGACCCCAATTTTACAATTTAGATTCAGATTCTTTGTAACCAATTTGTTCTGGGTGAGTGATACAATTTAAAATTTTTCAGATCTTTAAGAGAGAGATATGGTTATGGTTACTATCATCCCCAATAGGGTGCAAAAAATATGGGAGGCTTGGAATGCTCGAGGTGTTTCTGGTCTTATTTGCTCCATTAATAAAACGCTCAAATAACATGCTAGTGGAATTTTCCATTTGGTCTGCTTGCTTGCTGATTAGGCAGCCAACTTTAGTCTTGGACTTCTTTCTGCCAATAATATGATAATAATGATGATGCTGCTAGGGGTAACCTAATGGCATTGTGGGCCCCGTTTCTATTGTTACACTTTGGAGGCCCTGACGCTATAACTGCTTTCAATTTGGAAGACAACCAGATGTGGGTGAGACAGATACCTGGGATGTTGTTTAAGGTTGTAGCATTGGCTTATGTGTTTGTTGTAACTCTTCCACAAAACTCATTGTGGGCTCCAACACTCATTATTTTTGTTGCTGGAACCATCAAATACTCTGAGAGGACTTGTGCTTTGTACGTTGCAAGCAACAAGATTTTAGGGGAAAAGTTCAAAGAGCCTGTATTACCTAATGTGACTACAAAGGATGATGATAATCAATTAGCCGAAGAAGCGGCAGTAGAAAAAATGAATAGAATTACAAGGGCTATTCTTCGAAGTCTGCTTATTGATATGCAGCCTCTTGGAGATGAACTGATAGAATATTTTCATAAAAAGAAGCTCAGGGAGCTTGATGATAAATCACACATTAGAGCTCTTGAAGAAATAGAGGTGTTATGTGAATTCATTTATGAAATGTACTACACTAAGGCCTCAATTTTACATAACAAGGTTGCATGCCTTGTTCGATTTATAGCCTTTAGCTCTGTTGTGGCAGCCTTGGGACTTTTCACTTCAGTGGAAAAGAATGGTTCATACCAGTTTGACAGAGTTGATGTTGCAGTTACCTATGCATTGTACTACGGGGCATTGTTCCTTGAAACAATCTCTCTCTTCAGACTCTTATTCTCTGAATGGATGGCTACCATTTCAACTGAATCTTCACATAATAATTCATACTTAGGTCATGTTATAAAATTTTATCAAGTCAAGATTCTCAAGCCCTTCCTTATCCTTCAAAGACCAAGATGGTCTAAATGTAAGAAGACCCCTTGCACCCATTTCGAAGAATTGTCAACTCCATTCTTGTTTTGCAAATGGTGTGGTTCAATCTCAGGGCTCAATTTGATCACAATCTGCCATGGCCAGTGTCATTCCAAGAAGCAAGATTTGCATTTCAAACTAGTGGAATTCCTACAAGGTGTTTTTTTTTGCTCCTTATCTTGGTGCTACAAAACTCAAGTTGTCAAAGTACAAAGTAAAAAGTGCATTATTTTAAGACGCATGACAATTCATTTTTGCTGATTTAACCGTGATGATACGAAACATGAGTGAGTTGACTTTGGAACGAAGAATAAGTTTTGCATTAAATGAGAGAACTGGGCTAAGTCGAGCACACATAAACAGTTTAGTGCATGATTTTCTCAAATCTAAGGTGATACAAGGCATAGAGTATTATTTTGATAGAATTCTCATATTACATGTGACTACTGATCTTTGCTATGTTGAGGATGAACACAATGTTGCTGATGATCATGCTACGAAACGTCACTTTATCAAGCTTATTTCAAATTACATGCTTTACCTTCTACTCATGCAACCAAATATGATGTCGGAAGTACCAGGAATTGAACAGAACTGGTTCAGAGAAACTTATGTTGATGCCATTAGATTCTTTAGAAAGGAGGGTCTAAACACAAGAGATCATGAAGGCATCGAGGAGGTTCGAAAACATCTTCATGAAAGTGCTGAACAAGAGACAACACCAAATTCTTTGTTGTTCATTGCATCTCGGCTGGCAGAAAACCTACGTAATGAATTTTCACACATGAAATGGGAAGTTATTGGCATAACATGGCTTCAAATGTTGTCATTTGCAGCAGTCAAATGTAGACCAAGTATACATGTCCAACAACTTTCTACATGTGGAAGTCTTATTTCGCTTGTTTGGCTAGCCTCTTTGCTTATGCAGCTAGAGAAATATGAATGACATCATACTTATATTCCATGATAGCTAGAGACAGGGAAAATCACCAGAGATTTGTGGGGGCAATTGGCTCAAGAGTATATTTAGCAAGTTAGATAATAATGTGTGTTTTCACGGTCAACTGTATCAACTGCTCTAAATATCTTGCAATACTATTTGTAAGGGCTAATACCATTTAATCTTATAGTTTAATGTTTGATTGAACTTTGAATTTAATGATTGTAGTTTCAAATCATTGGTTTTGTTCCCCACAGTTTCAAAAGGATTTAGTCTAACAAATGATTCTTATACTTTAATGAATCTTGATTTTGGTCTTTATAATTAAATTGAGACCAATTCCTTACGAAATTTTGAGGGCTAAAATTAACAATTTAAAACTATAGGGATCAAAACTAAAATTTGGTTAAACTCTAAAGATCAACAATAATATTAACCCTATTTGTAATCTCACGAGTTTCTTTTCCTCATGTTCCTACATATTTATTGCACACATAACATTTTTTTTTTAATTTTCCCTTGCTTTAAAATATGATTACTCTATTGACAAGAAGATTGTAATTTCAAGGGTACTTATTTGGGATTTTCCCAAAAAAGAATAAATATAAATGAATATTTCATAGAAGGTTGAACTCAAACATAGGCATCCCGATTCTTCTTTTCGGACCATGTTTGAATTATCAGCTTCCATTTTATCAATAAAAAGTGTTCGATATTGATCATGAATATGTTTAAGAAAATCAAATAATAAAGATTAAGTAATGGTGATTATCATTTTGAATATGTTTGGTATATGTATTAATATTGCTGGGATAATAAAATATATCTAACAATACAAATATAAAAATAAGACCAAAACAACATAAACAAAAAGGAAATCCCCTTCATTGGTATGTTCCCCCCTTCTTTCCATTAATTGAAACATGTCTCCTCTTTATCCTTATTATTTTAAAAGAAATAATATCTCATGTCGATCAGGTCTTTTCTATTTATAGAAGTCGTGTTACAGAAACAAGTGGTAAGATTTCCAAATTATCAAGATCAAAATTTGACTCACTATATTAGAGTATGGATCCGAGTTCTATTGCTAATGTGATGTGAGAATTTTGTTAACAAATGATTTATTAGTATTAAGCTATCTTAAGCTCATTAAACTCAATAGCTTAGCCAATAAAAAAATTTCACAAAATTCTTATGTATAGTCTCAAAAATGGATGAATATATTCAATGGACTCAATTACAAGCGTTGTATGAAAAGAGAAGAACTATATATCTATGTACCCTGCTTTTGTTTGTTGAGAGGAAGTGGAAAGCAAACAAATGTAATACAGAAGGAAAGTGAAAAGTAATGCATATGGTTCTATCTTCCTAACACCATTGTAACTGTAAGTTCATTCAAAGAAACATCAAGACCTTCCTCGTAAAAATCTCTGTCTTCATATTTTCTTCTCATGGAAGTAAGCAAAGGTTGTCTCGGAAAAGGAAGGTTGGTTGCTTCACTTTCTAGCATTAATACCACAGAAGACATGGTTGGTCTATTAGCTGCTGAATCTTGAACACACAACATACCTATGTGTATGCATCTCAAAACCATGTTCTTCTGACTTGTATCACGAATCGAAGAATCGACAAGCTCCATTGCTCTGTTCTCATTCCAAAGATGCCATGCCTGCACATATTCCATCAAATAACACATTTAACTTTCAGCTATGCAGTCGAAGATGACTCTCCTTGCACAAAAAGAAATTACTAACGGTGATTAGCAACTTCCCAATGGTATATCACAGGGTGATGAAAAGTTTGTAAATTGTTTTGAATAGTGGTCACTTACATATCCTATGAGACTTGAGTCATCAGAATGACGAAAGCTAGTATTCTTGCGACCGCTTAGGATCTCGAGTAATAATACACCAAAACTATAGACATCAGATTTAATGGAGAATAGACCTTCCATTGCATACTCAGGGGACATATAACCACTGCAAATGTTTGGTTTTATGTAGAGGTTAGTTTCGTTCCAAGTAAGGATTTAGAAGTGAAAGGTTTAGTTTCAAGGAAAAATTAAAGCATTCTTACTATGTGCCAACTACTCTGGTAGTGTTCGCCTCACTTTGGCCTCCTCCAAATATTCTAGCTAGCCCAAAATCTGAAATTTTTGGATTCATATCTTCATCCAAAAGGATGTTGCTTGCTTTTAAATCTCGATGAATTATTCGAAGTCTTGAATCTCGATGCAAATAAAGCAACCCTCTTGCAATCCCTTCGATGATTTCAAAGCGCTTATTCCAGCTAAGTTGTTGCTGTTTGATAGGATCTACACCAGAAAGTATCAAAAGCTTGTCAGAATAATCCATCATTAAACCGTGTAGTTAATTTTCCCATTTCAATACCTAATAGTTCTAAAAATACGGAAAGAATAAAAAAATTGTGCGTAAAAAAGAGAAACGAACCAAATAAAAAGTGATCCAAGCTTTTGTTTGGCATATACTCATATACCAACAACTTCTCCTCT
>JANTPZ010149881.1:0-35165 GCA_025593235.1 Vachellia pachyceras
TTCACTGCTTCCATAAAGCAGCCTCTAGGGGAATAGATGCTTTTGAATACTCTTCCACATAAGCTGTTACCATCCTACAGGATTCTCCAAGCTGTTTTGGCTAGAAGAGCATTATTCATTATTAGCAATTAGGCTATAGTCTCAAAATCCCTGAAACCCAAACATCCGTCTCTTTTAGCTTGAGTCAAGTGTCCCCATGCCTTCCAATGTATTTCCCGCCATTACTCGTACCATCCCACTAGTAATTAGCAATTAGGCTATCTAATTGCTTGCAGACATGCTTTGGGAATTTAAAACAAGTCATTGGAAAGAGTGGGATAGCATTTACTACTGATTTTATCATAGTCTCCCTCCCACCAAATGGTAGAAGGTTCTTACTCCACCCCTGCACTTTTTTTACTCTCTCCCTGACATATGCTAATGCTTGGTCCTTTGATTTCCCCCATACACTCGGTGTTCTTAAGTATATCCCTATATCATCAATTTCAGATATTCCCAAAGTATTACAGACGTATTCCTTTACCTCTTCAGAGATTCTCTGAGAAAATAGGATGCCCTATTCATTAAGATTAGGTAACTGACCAGAAGCTCTGCTACACAGATGGGTTTCCTTTGAACCCCAAAAATAATATTTTCCTAAATTTAAATTTTTTTGGAATTTTATTTTGAATATATTTTATAGTTGATTCGTTTCGCTTTTTTTTTTTTAATCAAAGAATCATTTTGCTTCAAGTCTTGTATTTTCCTATTATGTCTTATATTTTGAATTAGTATTTGATGATGTGACAATTTATTTTGATAAAATTATATCACAATTTACATTACGTTAAAGTAAGTTAAATACATTTTTCGTGACACAATTTTGAAACTATTCTTCAATATCATATACTTATTCTATTCTAATTAAAATATTTAAGAAATACAAATGTAAACAGAAAATTTATTTAAATTGGGTCTCATGCATTCCACATTATATTTAAAACAAGTCATCTGATGCAAATTTTCATTTCAAGACAATCTTAGATGTTAAATGTATGCACATCTTTAAGCAATGATTTAAACCTAAATTTATCGTATTATGAAAAACTAGCTTATTCTATTATATCTAGTCCCTTTACTCCGTTAGTATAAGATTTTTTTATTTTTCACATATATTCTTTTATTGAAGTAATTTTATTTGATGCATGACTTAATAAAGGAGCAAGATGCCTTTTTTGGGCCATAAAACACTCTAACCATCTGTACTACAAATTACAATGGGTCCGTTCATGTAAGCATTGAGAGAAGTGACATTTTTTTAAAATGCATTTTGAAAAATGACTTTTGGGTAGAAGTTAAATGATGTGATGTGATTTATATTAAATAAACATTAAAGATGTGATTTTTGGTAAAAAAAATTATTTAAAATTACATAAATCTCATTAAATAATACATAAAGTTTTTTATATTGTGATAAAGTTAAGGAAAAATAAAATAATGAAAGATTAAAAATGAAATAAAAGAAAATAATATCAAAAATATAAAAACATATTTAATCTCAACAATAATAGAGGATTTACATAAAAGTGATAAAAAGATTTAAAAATAACATTAAATAAGGCCCTCTAACAAAAAAACCCCTTTGAATAAAACTGGTACCAACCCTTAAAAAGTAAGGCTTTCTCCCTCTCTCAGTTGACAGGAGATTCTCCCCCATCGTGAAGCCATCGTCCATCGTGAGGAATTTCTTTTTTCTTTTTTAGTTACAAAGGCAAGTTAGGGTTAAAATTAAAGGGTAACTATTAGTAGAGATGTGGAGTTGTGCCATTTACAAAAAGATTAATCGATCATAATATGTTCCCTACAACTTGGAAGCGCTTGCCAAAGAAGCACTATCTAAGAGCTTCCTAGGTGAGTTTCCTTCGCCAGCATATCGGCGCACATCAAACTTTTCCTTTCTACATGAAATAACCCACATTCTAGCATCTGTATAGAAGATGACGAGTGGCTTCAACCTCATGTCATAGCTGATGGGTAGGTCCTCGATCTCTAAGCAAAATGTTGACCGCCTCAAGAGTCTGAGAAAACATGTATGTCCTCCAACTACATAGAGTGACAGACCTCCAATCCTGTTTGGATTGCCAAAATCTCAGCCGCAATTATAGTCGTTTGGTCAAGCGCCCTCTAGAATCCTACTATCCAACGGCCTTGGTTATCCCTAATAACCCCGGCACACGCAGCCTGATTATGTGGTCGAACCGAAGCACCAACATCAATCTAACTGCTGCACTAGGTGGTAGGGTCTAGTGCGTGTCCTCAATTGAGCTTTTCTTGAAAATCTTAAAAGTGCCCATCAACATCCAACCAAAATAGTTGTTTGGCAAGTCTATCAATTCTATCTCAGAAGTAACTCATAGCTTGATTAGATTAGCTTTGAGCATGTAGAGGTTAAGTCTTCTTCCAAGGTCTGTGATGATCAATGAAAAATTCCAAGGCTTGCACTAGTCATTAAAATCCTCTTGAGATATAGGGATAACAGGGTATATTTCCTTGAGACGATTGATTTCCTCATATGGTTTAGGCATTTATCAAGAGGAATTTCTCCTTCAACCAGAAGCAGCTTATAAGGAGCTTTTCCATTAACGCTGGGCCAAATAAGATAAAGAGCCCGTTTGGATGGGCGTTTTCTCTTCCAAAAAGAGCTTCTAGAAGGTAGAAGCGTGGGTAACGTGCTGTTAAAAGATAGTGGCTTTAACCACCATCTTCGCCAGAAGATTGAAGACACCCGACACCTGCTTTATGGGAACTGGAATGTAGAATTGTACCACATCACAAGGAAATTTTGAGGTGTGTTAATATTCTAGCGTGTGAAGCCCATGCAAGAAGCTTGCAAACTTGTATTCTGCAGGAAATGTGCTGTAAGGAATATCTCCTACTTGATCAATCCACATTTAGAGGGTATAACCCTCAATCCGCTATGTAGTGAACTTATCAAGCTTACCTTGCCTTTACAATAAAAAAAAGAAGGTAGAAGCGTGGTGGACAAATTTTTCGTTGTTTTGGAAAGCGTCTGGGTAGAAGCCCTTCTCCCTGTGAAGCAGCTTTTTCGCAGAAGTGGGAAAGGGTCACGATGCGAGAAGCTCGATAGAGTCTAGGCATTGAAGCATTTATGAGTAAACGTTGGAGCATTAATGCAGGTTATCTCCCTTAGCTCTGGTTCAGGTCCACGTATTAAATTGCTCTCAGGCATTTATTTGTTGCTCAGAGTCTTTAATTCATTTCTCGCACTCGCAATCTCACCCCATAGTGCTCTCACCTCTCACAGCTCGACTTACTCCAGTTGTCCTCTCCTCATTTGGCTTCCCTTACCCTTCGGCCTTCATCTGACTCCTCTGTTGCTCGGAGCTGCATCACCATCAGTCCGTGGCTCTCGACTCCTCCAGACCTCCGTCGCTCTCCTCTTTCATTATCTCTATCTCACTCACTCCACTGATCCACTCGACGTTTAAATATATATAGAGGTTTGATTTGAGTTAAGTAGATTTCTGTTTGATTTGAATCAAGTTGAGTTTCCATTCTGCTTTCAAGCTCTCTTTATCTATTCTTTGTTCTTCATAGATTATCTTTGCCCATTGCTTGGCTTGGCTTGAATTGAATTTCTGTAAATGGTAATCAGTTTAGTATGCTTCTGGCCAAAAAAATTAATCTTGATATATACTTTTGTGTAGTTTAATTTATTAAATTTGCATTGCTGATATGGTTGTCTGATGACATTAGATCCATTGAGTTGGATTTATCTTCCTTGGTGATGGTGCTGCAACCTATACAATATATGTTCTTAACTTGTGAACTCTATATTTGGCCTTGAGCTTTTCATCATGTGTTGTATGTTTAGATCATGATGATGCATTAAATTTGTTGTGGGATTGAATGTTTTATAGACTATAGCCTTTACTAATTGTTTTGACCTTGCAATTAGTCAATAATATTAGTACTTTATGAAGTGTTGACTTTGTTTTGATTCTTGGTAGGTTGCTCACTTTAATCATGTTCCGTCCATTTGTATGAGAGGTTATTATTGCAAAATTACTAACATCGGATGCTGATGGCTTATGCTGTATGTTTTGCATCATATTATTATTTCTGATTGTTCAATGTTCAGTTATTTATTAATGGTTCCTTTGTGTTTGTAATGTTAACTTCTGTTTGATATTATCACTTGGATTGTTTGATGATATTCATGTGCCGGTGCATCACACGCCCAATCCATCTCATTTAGAGGGTGCAACACAAACTAGGTGATGTTGCTTATATAGTTTTGTCTGAATTTTGAGATGACCTTTTAACCTACTATGATACGGTGCCTTCAAATAGTTTTCTGTATTGTTGAGATTAACACATGTTTTAATATGAATTCTGAATGCGATACTTGATTGTTTTTTATTCAAATTACAGCAATAGAGGCACGTGGTTTTGGGATTTTAATGAACAATCATATCCTATTGATGATACTGATGAGGTTCACTTCCATTTACTTAGGCATTTTGTGAACTAAATGCTTGGAATGTAAGAATGTGCTCTAATTGCAAGTTGCCAACGTCGCAAATCAAATTCCAGGTTCAAAATGATAGTATTCCAGATTCTATGATCCAATTAATTATGTTATATTATTAGTTAGTAGAACAATTGTATGATCCAATTAGTTATATGATATTAGTAGTTAATTCAAAGAATTTTCCCTTTTTCATTATATTTAATTTACATATATTTTCATTTACTCCATTTTTTTATTTTTATCATTGTCTTTATCCTCAAATTTATTACAAATAGTTAAAATAATATATATATATATATATATGTGAATGTGTTTTATTTAACGAGATCAATGTCCTTTTACGTAATTTGTTAAAAAAAATCACTTCTCCAACTTTTATACAAACGGTTTCTCCTTTTAAAAAAGCCACTTTTCTAATGTTAATTCAAACTCATATCACATTATGCTTTTAACTTCTACTTAGCGTCCGTTTGGTTTAGCGTTTCAGAGCCCAGAAGTGGCTTTTTTGGCCGAAAAGCGCGGTGGGCCTGGAATTGGCCGTTTGGATCATGGCTCCCAGTGAAGCGCTTCTCCCGGTGAAGTAGCTTCTTCGCAGAAGCGGGGAAGGGTCACGGCTCCCAGTGAAGCGCTTCTCCTTGGTCCTTTGTCTGTCGTCAGTCGCTCTGCCTCACGACTCACCTCACCTCAAGCCCTGCCACTCTGCTCCCCACTCCCGACTCCGGCCTTGCCCAGCCATCGGCCATGATCCTCGCTGCTTCACCACTCCCGAGTCCGGCCGTTCTGCTCGCTGTTGTCGTTACTCTGCTTCGTCGCTCTTGCTCTATCTCCTCGCCAGTAACCATTCTGCTCCGTCACTCTTGTTGTTGCCGTCGAAGAAGGTAATGTATTCCCTTGCTCCAACTTTTAATCAGAGAGTCCCCCTCTTGTGTTACTCGTTGCTTTGCTCTTGCGCTGTTATCGTCACTAATTACCCTTCCATTTGCAACTGCTAATTGTTTTTTTTTTTGGTCAAAGCAACTGCTAATGGTTAAACCCCTTGTTCTAAGCTCTAATGTTAACCAGGGTCTTGTGTTAATTCTAACCCCTTGTTCTAAGCTTTTGATGCAGAGTTCACAGTTCACTTATCACGCAAAGAAGCTAAAATTTCCTTTTTTATATATTTAATTTATATATATTTTCATTGGCTCCATTTTTATTTTTTATAATTGTTTTTATCCTAAAAATTATCTTAAATAGTTAAAATAAAATATACGAATATGTCACATTTAATGAGATTCATGTAATTTTATATGATTAATCACTTCTCAAAAGTTTATCCAAACGGTTTCTCTTTTTAAAAAAAGTCACTTTTCCAACTCTAATCCAAACATAAATCATGTTTCACTTTTGACTTTTACACAGAATTCCTTTTCCAAAATAACTTCTATCAAAAGGTCACTTTTTCCACCGCTAATCCAAACGGTGCCTTAGAATCCCTTTTCCAAAATAACTTATACTAAAAAATCACTTCTTCCACCGCTTATCCAAACAGACCCAAAATCATTTTCTTTTCTTGTACCGCCCCTTTTGGGTATCGAAGGAGAAGTAATGTTAATCCAAACACACTGAATTGCAATTTCAAACATTATATTTTTCTAGTCCTCAATGCAAGATTGTGAAGTTGACCTTTTTTTTTTTTTGGTGACAAGATGGGTCAGAGCCCAATTACATTCTTCTTCTCCTGATACATGGAACTCCAAGTCTATCTTCCTCCAGGGTTTGAACAACCTCCCTTGGCGGACTATTCCAGATTTTCTTCTGATGCGATTGCACGTGACCTAGAGCAGCAAGTTTATCTGCAACTCTGTTACCTTCCCTAAAAGCATGCTTGATTTGAACTTCCCATTGCCTTGACATTAAGCTTCTCAACTTCTTCTGAAGGTGAGTGTGTCCAGTCAGCTGTTGATTACTCATAACTGCCTGCACTATCTTTTCCACATCACATTCTGCAATTACGTGAGAAAAACCTATCTCCCAGCATAGCTCTAGTCCTTCTATAAGTCCTATTATTTCTAATTCCATTGCATCCTTCCCTAGCAGCTGCATCAAGAATCCTCTAAGCCATTCACCACAATCACCCCTTATCACTCCTCCACAACCTCCTTCCCCATTTCCAAAGCTCCAACCATCAGTATTTACTTTACACCAATTTGGTGGAGGGGGTTCCCATTTCACCAAGATTTCTTCATCCCTACCTTCGTTGAATAGATCATCGCATTTCCTTACTCTGCAACTTTCCACAATCTGTCGAGCAATTTGTATATCATTCAGAGGTATTTCGAAATTCTCCTTATGAACTTTTTCATTCCTCCATCTCCAAATTAACCAGCACAACACCACAAAAAACTCTTTCCAATTTTCCCCCATTTCCATCTCCTTTCCCCTATCAAGGTTTAGCTTTAG
The DNA here is from genome assembly GCA_025593235.1 of Vachellia pachyceras. NCBI lineage: Eukaryota > Viridiplantae > Streptophyta > Magnoliopsida > Fabales > Fabaceae > Vachellia > Vachellia pachyceras. The sequence goes on from JANTPZ010149881.1 coordinate 6,977, forward strand.
CCAATCCGTCCACGTGGAGCCGAAGAACAGGTTCCTTCTATAATCAGGTACTACTTTCCTCCAAATCTGAGTAACATAGCCACAATCTCTTAATGCATGTAATTGGCTCTTATTTTGCAGGTTGCATATCCAGCACAATCCTCCTCCTCCATCCCACCTTTTAGTAATTTCTTTGGTAGCTAATCTCCCATGGAGCATCTGCCAAGCAAAAACCTTTACTCTCTCAAGGACCCACATTTTCCATATGCACTTCCACTCAGGTGAGTTCTGTTCCTCCTGACTATCTTGTAATCATTTATATGTTGACTTGGTGCTAAATTCCCCATCCTTGTAACCATTTGATTTCTGTTCAAACATTATATTTTTCTAGTCCTTAATGCAAGATTGTGAAGTTGACCTTTATCTTCAATATATGATTTACTTTTAATTTTCATCATTTTTCCCAAAGTACCCTTATTGGTGCTCATTCAATAATAATTAAGAGAGGTAGAGAAAATTAAGGAAAATGATAATGATGCACTAGAAAAAGTACATCATCGTAATTAATTTAACCTTCTTAATTAAATTAAATTACATAAATAGGGGTGGAAACAGGTCAGGTCAGCCTCCTTCAACCTGTTTAGGAGGAGGCTGGCCTGGCCTGTGGCCTGTATACAGGCCAAATTTTCGGCCTGGGCCTGAGCCTGTTTTAGGCCTGTATTTTTTTATTCTAAAATGTTAGAAATGGAGGAGGTGAGAGAGAACAAACAATGGATTTGCCCTCATTGCATAGAAGCAAAAGGAATTAACCCTTACTGGATATGCAATAGGTAGGCCTTCTAAATTTTAACAACTACATACAGTTATTTTTAAGTCGGATTTTGTCAGTACCAATGCATTTTGTTGAATTTTCGTTTATAGCTCACTATGCCTGAAGAAACGTAACATAGCTCCAACTGGAATTTCAATGTTCAGAGGTTAGTTCTGTTTTTAGTTTTGATGCTTACCATTACTGTTCTATTGCTTATGTAATACTAACTCATATCATTAATATAAGATTTAGTTTGTAATGTAAATTGCAGTTGTACTGCAAACTAAATCTCCTACTAAGAACATGAGGTAGTGATATATTTGTATTCTTTTTTGACATTCTTTTGGCTATTCCCCCTTGCATTGGTTGAAACACAGCTCGTCAAATGGGGTATGAATCAGTGGCGCATTTTCTTATGGATGAACTCAAAAGAAAAGGTACAAAAAGGTACAAAACCTGAAGGATATACGTGTAATGTAAAGATCAAGATTTGATATGGATATTTAATTAGCAACTAATACCTAATGATGTTGACTTTTTATTTTAGTGTTCCATATAGTTGTCTCGTTTTGTTGTTTTTCGTCTTAACAATTCAACTTGCTGGGACCGAGGGTTTACAGAGGCTCGTTTAGGCCGCTTGTTCTTATCATGCTTAGTTCGCTGAAGTTAATAACCAAAGCCTACGTTTACATGGGTTAAAGTGCAATTCTAATAATTAAGTTTTGTCCTGGGAGCGTCTGACACCATAAAATTTTAAAAAATGTAAAAATATAAATAAAAATGGTGAAAAAAACCGTTAAATCAAATAAATTGTCCTCCCAGATAGTTTTCTCTCCCCCCCTTAGCCACGTCATCCCTTCTTCATTTCTTTCCTTTTCCGTCTCTCTCCTTCTCCACGGCATCTGGGACGGCTTTCTGATGCCTTCCCTGTTTACATCTTCCCCAAGACTCAGCAACAGAACTTTCATAGCATCTTCAATGGCACTTGTATTATTCGCCTCCTCTTCTAAACCCAATCCAACACCCATTACTCACACCATTCTCAACCTCAACATTGAGATGTCCCTCATACAAACAGCCCATTGAAGACCACAAAAATGAAGGTGAATCCCAGATACAACGTCAAATCAACCACCTCCCCAACCAACTGAATCCCAAAAAATTCAAACAGAAGCTTCAAATTCAGGTGTTAAATCAGATAAAACTTGACGGGCAACGGACCAAAAAAAACCAAACGAAATCGAATGAATCCGAAATTTCTGAAACAAATCTTGGGTTCAATAAGGAAATGGTTCAAAAGGGATCAAAACAAACCAAGTAGAACCACAACTATAAATGAGAAATTAGAAGAGATGACCATTTAACAATTTAAAAATAATATTGTGGGTCCAAACGACGAAGTTAAACTTAGTTAAGTGGTTTTTTGCACCATTTATGAAATATTACGTATATTTTTATACCTTCCGAAACTTTATGGGTCAAACACTTCTCTAACAAAATTTAATTGTGAGAATTGCATTTTAATCCTATTTACTCCTTTCCATCCTAAATATACACAATTAACAAATGCCAGTATTTGGATTGAAGGTAGAGCATCAGGATCAAAGCTAGTACTAGAAATTAGAAACCTAAATTTAAATCTAAATCTAAATTAGTGCAATTTATATAGAAAAAAAATCAAAATTCAAACTTACCCTTGCTCTTTTAGCAAATTTATAATTAAGCCAAGATATCTAATGAGAGATTTTCGAATTAGGCCTCTTGATAATTTGTTAAAATTGTAGGCCTCAATTTAAATTTTAGTATTTTAGTGGGATTTGATTTAAATTTTTTCTATACTCAATGACTATAAATTTAAATTATCGAGTATCAAGAAAAGTCATCCTCGAGAACGGGTTATTTGAAATAACGCGGTCTAATTAGCACGTGGAGAGATGTTAGAGAGAGAAAGAGTGGGTGTGCGACAGGAGGAGGTTGAGAAAGGTCAAAGGAGTTTCGTTTGAACCAGAAAAGGGACCTACCGAAGAGGAGGAAGATTTCCATAAGAGAAACACAAACAAATTGTATCAGGATGCTCCTATGGAAAGAATGTAGTCAAGCTGGGAATCATGTAGAAATAGGAAGGGCAGCCGAGGCAAATGGAACAATACCGCGAAAGAAGCTGAATGAGGACCCTATACTCCAAGACAACGGACATACTTTGAATACAACGGTTGAAAACGCGGTAGAGACATGATTTTACGTAAGTAAAAATAAATATGGGAAATATATTATCTCATTTTATAAAAAATACTGTTTAACGTGATTCTAAAAAATAAATAAGCTTTTCTAAACAAGCACAATATGTTATAAAGAAAAATTAATGGCTAAGACCGAAGAGGCTTTCTTGAAGGATTTTGATGAAGATGTGTACTCAGCAAGGAGGAGAAGCTTATGGAAGCTCTGCCAAAATTAAATATGCCAAATGACCGTTTGAAGAGCCTTCGCAGAGAGTGGTAGGATGTTGGGGCTATCACTCTCCTGGGGCCAAATACGAGCTTACAGATGATGAAAGCCAGAGTGGTGTGGCTCCTGAAGTTTGGCGACTTTGATTTTGTTGACCTGCCAAATAACTTCTACGTGTTCAGGCCTAAGACACGGGAGTTAGGATTGAAACTTCGTACGGGTTTGGGCACCACGTTTGACCCACAAGAATGCATTCTACATGCGATTACCCGTTTGGCAAAAGGAGAACACGTTTGGAAAGACAGCTCGCTGGAATGCATGCATTCCCCAAGACGCAGAGATTCCTTCAGCCTTGCGTCGCGTCAGCAATAAGCCTTCCCACCTTTTCCCTGTGCAGCAGAGCTCTCACTTGTCTGAAGTGCAGCAGAGCACAGCTCTCACCCTGTGTCGGTTTCTGCGTTAATTGCCCTCAAACTCACCCTGAAGCATTGCAGTATGAAGTGCCCACAGCTCTCACCCTGAAGCACAAGCCTTCCAATATTCAGTTGGTCATCGTCTCTCGCCCTGGACTTCTCTTTTCCTCAGCTCTCACCCTCAAGCACAAGCCTTCCGATCTGAGCTGCTGCGACTGTTTTTTGGCAAGCTGAGCATTCCATCACCGATCTCTCAGCAGCTCGTGGTCCTCATCACCTCATCGTGTCAGCTTAACCAGATCTCATTTTGTGGGTAATGATTACAAGGTATGAAAGTTTATTGTTAACTTGCAGAGAATCTGTCTTGTGCCACTCTTCCCACCCCCTTCGTTTTAGTAATTAGTGGCCTCAATATTGACATGCGTGAATTTGATTTCCACTGGAGTGCTTGCGCTGGTTAACTTAGACGCACGAGAGAGTGAAAGAACCGAGATCTGTGAGAGTGATTGTGCTTCTGTTTGGAATGTTACTGCGCTGTCTGTGTCTCTGCATTATGAGTTGTGCAAGAGAATAAGGAAACATGCATGTTAAGAGTTTTGGCCTTTTGTTTGGAATCTCTCAAGTGCAGATATGTCGCTAGCTATATGGCTTTTAACTTTGATTCCCATAATTTTCGTCAACCATCCCTCATTTTGGTAAAATCGTATAGCATGCCTTCGGCCTTATGGGATCATTGGTTGTTGTTCATGTGGTTTATTTTTCTTGATTAACTTCCTTTATCTTTCTTCTTATGTATTTTAAAAGATACATTTATTTTGATTAAAAAGTAATGATTAATGTTGATTGATTTAGTTTGATTAAATTTTAACTAAGGTTAAATTAATTAAGATATATATTAGTTTTTTTTGTGTGAAAACTAAGTGGTCAGTGAAAAAAATATATTAAAAAGTATATTTTTCCTTTTCTTCCGGGTTAAATTATCTACTTGAATATAACTAGTGCGTGTTTGAGAATCCGTTGGGAGAATGACTGTTGACAGAATGCATTTTGGCCTTGTTTGGCAGCAAGGTGCTTATATCCAAAAGCACGTTCAACAGTGTTTTTCTACAAAACGAGACAATCTCCTCCACATATTTGCTTCGGCTTGTGTGAATAAGCCCATAAGTACTTCTCCACCACTTTGCCAAACGGACCCTTTATTAGGTTTGGATGAACTGTTGCGTGTTTGACCGAAATACAATTACGTTTGGATGAATTGTTGGTCAAAATGAATTTTTGTAAAATGTATTTATGTTTAGATAAATGTTGAAGAAGTGATTTTTGGATAAAAATTACTTAAAATGTTATGAATATAATTATTCTATATAATTATTTTATGTTTTTTAATAAAATTAAATAGAAATGAAATGATAAAAATGTAAATGCATTAAAATATATTTATATTACAAACAATTGAAAAGTACAATGGTAGAAGTAATACGAATATTACAGAATTAATCAGCTCTTAAAGCGTGTACAATCTGATTTCTAATTATGTCATGTACACGATTCATCTATGTCGAAAATGATGGTACATTTGATGAAAATGCCTCTGTTGATGCCTTATTTTGATGATAACAAAATGACTTCAAGAGTTATAAAGCTTAAATTGTTGATGATTATGTGTTCTTGCTGAAATACTCGAGTTCTGTCAAGTTTGTATAAAAGTATTGAGGAATACTCGAGTTCTGTATTTTAATATTCGAGTATCAATGTTTTTCATGAGTTTAAAATCAATACTTTCAAGCAACATTTGAGTTTTTGTTGAAAGTGTTGACAATACTCGAGTTCTTGATTTCAATACTCGAGTATTTGAGGTTAAAAATGTTTCTGAAATCCAACACTTTAAGTGAAAACTCAAGTATTGAGATGAAGTGTTGTAAACACTCGAGTGATCATTTTGAATACTCGAGTATTAGTGTTAAAATGTGTTTTGAAAGAATACTCCCATGAGAAACTCGAGTATTGATGTTAAAGTATTGGCAACACTCGAGTATTGTGCTGCAATACTCGAGTATCGGGCTTTATTTTTCAAAAGGATGCTCAACACTTGAAGCAGAACATTCGAGTTACAAATGGAAGTATTGACAACACTCGAGTATTGAGGTTGAATAATCGAATATTGAGTCAAAATACTTGAATTTGAAGTGAAACATTCGTGTTGTGGAGAAAGTGTTGACAACACTCGAGTGCTTGCTTTTCAATACTCGAGTATTGAGCAAAAGTTTTCAAATGAGAGACAACACTTCAAGCACAACACTTGAGTATTAGGTGAAAGTGTTGATAACACTCGAGCATTGATTTCTGAATACTCGAGTATCGAGCTACTTCCTCTCAAAAACTCAACACTTCCATCTAAACACTCGAGTATCATGATTTCAACACTCGAGTATTATGAGATTTCAAATGATTTCACTTCTAATTTTCTTCTGAACATTCGAGTATCAACTGAAAGTATTCTCAACACTCGAGCATAATGATTTTAACACTCGAGTATTCACATCAAATTTCAAAATCTCCTATAACACTCTCAGTCAACACTCGAGCAACTTCAAAAGTGTTTACAAAACTCGAGCATTGATACAAAACACTCGAGTATTACTTCACAAAAATTCAAAATGGTTGACTAACACTCGAGTATTATGATCAAACACTCGAGTATATTTTTTCAACGGCTATTTTTCTCTCTCTGACAGCTTTTCACCTGCTCCGTATCTTTTCTTATTCGTGTATAACAACGTTTGAACTTAACCTGCCCTCATAAATGCTGAAATACAGGATCAAAGGAAGAGAAAAACACTGTACCCACTGACAGATAGCATGAATCAAGCCTTCATCGTCCACGCTACTTAGAAAGCATTAATTTCAGCATTAATGACGAAGACGAAGAGTTGGTGGATGAGAGTAATGGGCAATTAACTCTATCTAACGGCAACTTTATTTCTCTCATCTATAAAAACACCAAACATTCATTGCAGAAACAACAATCTTTTACGAGCATTAAAGTTATTAGTCTGCTTCTCTGTGGAATTATTCAATTATCATTCTGAACTTCATTTATTGCTATATACTCTTTGAGAGAGATTCTTTGAGCAAAATATTCTGTAAATCTGCGAGTTAATTCAAGGTTGGGACCTTGAATTTATTGGCTTGAGAATTGGTCAGAAAGCAAAAGAAAAACAGAGAGTATGAGGCTCTGTTTCATTACGTGTAGTAAGGGGGAGTGTGAATCTCCAGTGTAAAGGCTGTTGCGCCTGACTTGTTTGGATTAGTGGATTACAAAGCTTAGATGTGCTCTGGGGACTGGACGTAGGTCAGAAGGACCGAATCAGGATAAATTCTCTTATTCATCTTCTCCTTTATCTCTCTATGACATTGCTTTAGATTTATTTTTAATTTCGAAATTTTTAAATTAGACCAATTCACCCCCTCTTGGTCATATCCTGCACTAACAGCCTCACCAGTGTCATCATCATCAATGTCATCAAGCTCAATACTTTTTCTTGTAGCTTTAACAATCTTCATCGTTATTGGAGTTTCTCTTGATAAAATTATGCATAGCTATTATTGCATAAACAATGCGTACTTGTGTTTGGAATATGTATGTTATCATATGTTGTAAGATTGCAAATCGATTCTTCCACACCCCAAATATTCTTTCTACAGTATATCTCAAATTGGAATGATAATAATTAATTGTTTCGTTACTATTTGTAAATCTAGGTTGTCGTTTTAAGTAGGCAATGTGATATCGTTGACATCTATAGAGATCAAGATATTCCATCGGTGTTATATAACCAAATAATATTTCCCTAATTTAACATGAAATCATTGTGAAAATAATGCATATGTACAATGAATGCAAACAAATTGAATATAATTAGAAAAAAAATATACTTTGAGGTGGATAAGGGAAATTCATATAAGGAGTTGAGATTGCATGGTTAAAAATACGAACATCATTCACAGTACCTTCCCACCCTACTAAGACGAAGGTAAAACACATATCTCAATCATAGACAGGCAAAACATTGTGTTGAATAGCCCTTCTTCCCGTAAGACTAATTCTACATGGTATGTGAGTACCATCAATTGCTCATATTACATGTTTAAAGAAGGGTCAATATCGTTATCATCGCTTGAGTTTGGAAGGAACCGGGAGAAAGTCGAATCACGTGGTTTAATAATTTCGTTGGAAAGATTACTATACGCATCCAATACTTTATGGAAATATCTGCTTACTGTTTCCCCTGAATGTTAAAACTTCTCTTACACCATCATGTTACGATATCAATGAATAACCATAATAAAACAAAGGCAGCCATTTCCTTAACGCCCATGCATGTAGAATTTTGTAACCCATGTTCGAACAATTTAGAGTACAAACGGTTGAATATATCATTTTCAATGTGAAACAGTTTATGAAATCGTGAATGATGACCCTGTATCACTTCTTGCATTCAATATGCCTGGTTTGGTGACTTTTACTTCTAGGCTCTTTCGATACATACGGCATCACGTAATGAGCTATTAATGCACTGACCTGTTTATCTTCTATCATCTGTTGATTTAAAATTTTCAACAATTTGGAGTCACTTATTTCATCTTTGTCATCATTTTCTTGACCATCCATTAAACTTTTCATCAATTATTCGTTAGACATATATTAATGCCCCATGTAAGGTTTTAAAAAAATGTTAGTATAAATGATTGACATATTTAAACACATGACAACTAAACATAAGCAACGGAACAATATTAAGTTAAATAAACATGCAGTTCATGAACCATTGCCAAATGGGTTTGGGTTTTGCATGTTAAATTTTAGTTGATCTATTAACTACGCTCTGTTTTTTTTCTCTTAATGACATCAAAATTTTGCCTAAATTCTAGACAGATGAACATATTACAATAGCGGAATAATAATTGAGGGTTGCGTGTAATTTTCTCCATCTCCATCAGTTCCACAATAAGTTCAGCAGCTGAAGGTATCTAACTTCTCTTTACTGACTTTTCTGTCACGCCTTCAATGATCCTGAATTGACCTTTGAGTTATCAGCTATCCGACTAAGAGCGTCAGCTATTTTCCACTAAGTTTTTCTATGAATATTATGTTGTGGAATTGCCGGGGTGCTGCAGCAAAAATCGTTTCCAGGCCGTGTTAGGGACTTAGTCCAAGGGAGAGAGATTAATATCTTAATCCTCCTAGAAACTAGAGTCAGTAGAGCAAAGGCAGCAAATGTTATTGGCAAATTGGGGCTTTATTAAATGGATTCGATTGGAAGCTACTGGATATGATGGAGGTGTTTGGATTCTGTGGCAAGATCAACATGCTAATATACGGTATTTATCCTTCTCAACTCAATTTTTACATGTTCAAGTAGTTAATGTGAATATCAATGAAGCCTCAGAGTTAACTTACGTGTATGGTGAACCTAGTGCAGCTCTAAGAGGAATATTTGGCATGATTAAATTAGTCTGAATGATGTCGTGACTAGTTCTTGAATTATTATGGGTGATTTTAATGCGTACCTTTCTGTTGGAAATAAGTGAGTTAGTTAAAGTGGTTAGTATTAATCACTTAGTTAGTTAATGATCCACATATCTATATAAAGGGTCATAGTGAATTGATTTAGTGTGTGATAGTATAATCATCACCACAAGGTGAGAGGATGAAGAATCTCCACCAAGAAGGGGAGGATAACTTGGGTCTCCCACTTCAAGAGTCCTCAAAATGGGGTTAGTTCATCTCCCTCAAGAGAGGGAAGATAATTGTTGTACCCATATGGGTTTGTTATAATACGTTCATTTTCTTCTTCCAATTCTTTCTCTAATGCTTGACACTTTCCTATGATGATAAAAAAGGAAGTTCACCCCTGAATGTGACTTCAATGCGCCGGTTTGGGGAATGCATCCAGCAAACCCATCTATTGCTAGTTAACTCTGTTGGGGGCAAGTATACTTAGGAGAGAAACCTTCCTAGGGTAAAAGCGAGATTGGGTTTTTGCAAATAATCTCTGGATGAATAAGTACACCATCAAACTAGAGTCTTTCATCTCAGTAAGTTTGGCTCTGATCGTGAGAGTCTCTGTGAAGGATTGTCATAAGCCTCATATCTCACACTTTTGCTGCCAAACTGCATGGCTTCTTAGGAAGATTTTCAGAATATAGCTCAACAGGGGTGAGTGCAGGGGATTGGAAGATAAATGTGGCCTTAGCTCAAGAATTGAAGGCATTGAGAGATTATGATCGAAGGGATAATCAACATCTCATACAAACATAAAAGGAATTGTGGAATGAATACAAAAGAGCCTTAGCTCAAGAGGAACTTATATGGTACCAAAAATCTTGTTGTAACTGTTTCAATGGGGTGATAAGAACAGTAAGTTTGTCCACTCCTTAATTAATATCAGAAGATCCTAACTGTAAAATTACTCAAATTCAATATAAAAATATATAATATATATTTACAAAAGACATTGCAGGGTATAAATTTTTAAAATAAATAAACTGGATAATTTTTATAATTAATTACAACTTTAATTTTCATACCACGTTTTGTAAATAAGCCAACAAAAAGGAAAAACCCTAAATTAGAAACCGTCTAATTAGCGCCGCGCCCGTCTCAAATCTTTTGGAAACCCTAATTTCCCAACGGTCATTTCAAAGTGCCCATCTTAAATCTTTTGCTTGACTAGAACACACGATAGGCAATAGAATAGCTTCCCCTACGCTTTACGGCTTTTCGATCCAAGCGGGTCTGTAAGATCGATCCCGGTCTCTATCGTCTCCACGAGTAAATCTGCTGAGGAGAAAGAGAGCTACGCTGCTTGAGGGCTTGAATCAGGTCTGGAAATCCTCTTATATTCAGTGGCTAGTCTAGTTTATTAGCAAGAACGTCTAATCCATGGCGCATCAGAAATATTAAAAGCAAAAGAAATGTTTTTCGAATCCATTCTACTGACGTCGGATTTATCTGTGGCTTTATATTGAGCTTCTTGCATCATATCTTGATTTAATGATTTTGATCCAAAAAATATTTTGATTGAACGATGCACAAGTACCAAGGCGCTGTTTAAGCATAATTTTCAGTGGCCTAAATGCAAGGTGCAAAGATAGATGTTGGGGTCCGCTTTGCATCCTTTATTTAACATGTTTAGGTTGCCTGTATCACCCATAAATTTCTATCGGGTTTGGTTTTAACCATGAAAGTAAACCAGTAACGGAAGAGGCTTATCGTGACCAATTGAGGGGTTTTTTAGACTTGATGAGAATCATATCATGACAAATGCATATCACGATACCACAAATGTGACTCTGCCAAAATAAAGCGCATCATAAGTTGTCTATCTTTCTTTCTTTCTTTTTTGTGGGCCAGACTGAAAGTTCATCATTGAGTATTTTCAAAAGTTACTATATCTGCGGTGAAAAACAAGCTACAAGTTGGTTGTGTATCTTCAGTTGTTGCTTGGATGAATATCATTCTTCCATTTTCTGTTTATATTTCATTGAGCAGTGTTTGGGAAATCTCCATTAGTAAGTACCTGAAATTTTGATATTATTGTAACTTTACAAGTTAAGTGCCTTAATTTCTTTTTAATGAATGCCTTGTGTTTGACCAGAACAACATATGTTCTTTCTAGAGAAGTTGCAGTTTTTTGATGTAAATAGATATATTTGCTTGGATGTTGAGCTTGTATATGTAATGCAGTCCTACAAGGCTCATTGGCATCTACATCATACAATGCCTAATCTTAAAGTGTGCAAATATAACTATAGGCTCTACTCTTGCCTTTCATCTTAGAATCTATTTTCATATACTTTGGCAAGCTTCATCTGTATGCGTCGTTGCAAAGAGATGATAGCTTCATCATTTGATGCTTGTTTTTTATGTCTATTTACAGATGTGCAAAACTAAGTTTGATTAAGAGGCTTGAACTTGGCATGCAAAGCTGCCTTAATTTTCATAACATGCCTTATATTCATTTGAAATTACATGTGGTTTTTGTGAGAAATGGAAGGTTTTTTATGTAAATGGATGGACCTACTTTGGTATTTGAGTTTGTATATTTAATGCATTCCTACGTGGCTCATTGACATTTATCATTCGATGCCTAATCTTAAAGTGCATAAATATAATTATAAGGGTCTACTTTTACTATTCAGCTTAGACTCTACATGTCTTTGCTGCATTATAGGCCCCTTACATATACTTCGGTAAATTTTCTGTTGTGCGCAGTTGCAAAGATTAATGATTACTGCATCATTTAATGGTTGATTTGGATGCTTATTTACAAATGTGGGAAATTGAGATTGATTCGGAGGCTTAAACTTGATATGCAAAGATGCCTTAATCTGCATCCTTTCATCCTTGATCATGATGCCTATTTTACGATTTTACGAAGTGGGAAAATTGAGATTGGTGCCTATTTATGATAGTGGGATGATTGAATTGATTCAAAGGGTTGAAGTTGACAAGCAAAAGTGCCTTTATTTTTCTTGCAGGCCTTGTAATCCTTTGAAATTGCATATGCCTTTTGTGAGAAATGACAGTTGAGCAGTGCATCATTTGATGCTTGAATTTGATGCCTATTTACGGATATGGGAAAATTGAAATTGATACCCATTGGCTAATGTGGGGAAATTGAGATTGACTAAGGCTTCAGCTTTCATTTTGTTGGAATCCTTTGAAATTTATGTGGCTTTTGTGACAAATTCACTATTGATCATTGCACCATTTGCTGCTCAATTTCGATACCTATTTACGATTGTGGGAAAATTGAAATTGATGCCTATTTGCAAATGTGAGAAAATTGAGCTTGATTTAGAGGCTTAAACTTGACATTCAAAGGGGCCTTATTTTCACATACGTGCCTTCTAATCCTTCAAAATTGCATATGTGGCTTTTGCGAGAAATGACAGTTGATCTTTGCATCAATTAATGCTTTATTATGATGCCTATTTACAAAAGTGGGAAAATCGAGATGTTTGAACCTGATATGCAAAAGTGCCTTCTTTTTTCTTGCATGCCTTGTAATCTTTCAAAATTGCATGTGGCTTTTTTTAAAAATAGATAGTTGATCACTGGCTTGCAAAACATCCTTAATTTTTCTTGCATGTCTTGTAATCTTTTAAAATTTATATGTGGCTTTTGTGACAAATTCACATTTTTTTCAGTGCACCATTTGATGCTTGATTTTGATGGCTCAAATAATATATTTTTATCTAAATTATATCTTATTTATTCAACTATTTAATTATTTTTTTCCTTTCTATTTTCTTTCTCCGTCCAAACGGTATGAGTAATAATACTTTCTATCACTTTTCTCTTCTTTCTATTTTCATTCCTCTCAACTTTTCTTCTCATCCAAGAGGAGCTTGGGTCAAAATTTCAGAGGGTAAGGTAAGTTCGAAACCAGCAAGCTACTCTATTGTAAGGTAACAGGGAATTTTCAGTTATTTATTAGAATTTTTATATTATATATTGATATATAGATTGTTTACTTATTAAATAAGTACTGAAGATCATATTCATTGATAGTTGACAAAATCATGGAAATCCCTTCACAGAATGTTTTTATAGATTAGATTCAATATAATATAATTATTAATGAGAGAGAAGGCAATTGACTCAGCTTGCCTAGTAGTACTAGTTAGGGCTTTCAAGCTATTTGCGAAGCAGGTCAAATAGAAAAGCCCAAAGCTGAAAAATTGGGCCAAGCTAAATTTAGTGTTCGCCAAATCTGGCTTGGACCTTGGCGGGTTGAGGTATCATTTTATTATTATAATTTTTTTTTAGAAGACTAATTCATCTGTTTAAAGCAAAGCTATGTTGTGGCATGGGATCTAAAGTTGTGGTCACAGTTTGGGCGGTAGGTTAAGTAACCAAACATGTCATGTTGTGACCCAAAGGTAAGGCTGGAGAATCTTTGGACAACCTGGAGCCGTTTGAGACGATCTCCTTCTGGTTCTACACCTCCCACAACTTTTCTTAGAAGATGCTTCTTGTTCTGGTTAGATCTCTAGGATCTGTCAAATCTTTATGCCATTAAAGCCACAAAATTAATGTGCTTGTTTGGGAACACCGTTTCCCTAACGGTACATGCAAGCCGAGATAAAACCATCTCAAAATCTGTAAAAACCATCTTTAAATCCATAATCTTGAAAAACATAAAACCATCTTGAAGTCCTCAAAATACCTCGAAATCTGTAAACTCCTTTTTCTCAACAGAATTCCTGAACACACCCAATAATGAAATGCCCGCAGCCTAGCTCCAAGTTCTTTGCCAGTTGCTACTTACCATGTTATTTGCTTCCAATAGCTCCTCAAGAAGATGCAATGTTAGATCTCGCTAATCTGGGTTGGTTGAGTAGCGTGGAATAAGGCCAGCAAGTTGTTAAGCTTTCCCAATGAGCGTTTAAATTACCCTTTTTTTTGTGGAGTATAGGGGCTCCCAAGTATATTGGACTTTAGATTAATCAGTGTCAAACCGAGAGCATTGAACCGAACAAGTGTCCTCTCTATGATTCGAACTTGTGTTCTGAGGTCACTACCACCTCAATCAGTAGCTTGCTTGTTGGGAGTTTTTAAATGACTTTGATTTTATTCTTCAATGCTATTTTCAGTTATCTATTTTTATTAGGAATTCTTCGCTGCATTCAATGATGACTTGCCAAAGTGAAGAGGTCAGATTGTAGGATGCAGGTCACTCCTTAATTTTGTTTCTTACTTGACAGTATGAAAATGGGAACTATGTAGGCCCTCTTTTTCGTTGTTACCACTAAAACCAGCAGTTCATCAGAATGCAGGTTTATTACCATTTGCCTTGAACATTCTGATATATGCAGCAGAAATTTTCTTTTCGTTGCCAGAAGCATCACATTTGGAACAGTTTTATGGATATCTATGGTTTGTGAAGTATGTGAGATAAGTTTTATCTCAATTTATGTAAACGTGATTTTATAACGCTTATACAAATATAATTTTGCAACACTAAAAGGTTCATTAAGATTTTTTCTAATATTAAAACAAAAAGTTAAATAACGAGACACACGACTACAAGACAATGCAGAACATACGATGTGGGTAAGATTAATACTTTTGGCTAATTACTACATTAAAAAAAAACACATCATAGGCCCCACAATATACATTCGCATGTTTTTAACATGATCTAGTTCAGAAAATTTAACCCGTTTAGGCCCATATATCTAAAATCATCCCATTTCAAAGTCTGGCCCGTGAATGGAAGGCCACGGGCTAGCCCGCGAGTTTCAAGCCCGTTTAATTTAAATAGTTGCTTTGTGCACATGTATTCAGAGAAAAAAGCTGCTCTACACAATTTACACAACCTCAGTATCAGGAAACCTATGTTTGGAAGGAGAGAAAATGAGGGAGGAGAGAAAATTTAGAGAGAAAATAGGAGGAGAAATGAGTTTTCTTCTGTTTGGATAAGAGAGAAAAGGTGGGAGGAAGGAAAAGTTGGAGAGAAAATGGGATGTGGGTCTTATCACATTTTCTCTCCACCATGGAGAGAAAACACATTTTCCTTGTCTACCAATATGTTATTTTATTATTTTTTCATTTTAACTAATTAAGTTTAACATATAACTTTTTTAAAATTGTGACTATAACTTCCTTTTTTTAAAAGAATAAGACTTAAAAATATATTTTAATATGTAATTTATTTTTTAATTGCTTACTAAAAACTTACAACCTTGAAAAATATGATATATTCTTATCTAAGTTATTTTGATTTAAAATATAATAACTTAAAAAGATATCTTTAATAAATAATTTGATTGTGAATTATTTAATGATATTAATGCTTATATAATTTTTTCATTATCATATTTAATTTGATATTATATTTTATATATTTTAAGTATACTTTACTTATTTCTATTTATTAAAAGATTTTTATCTAAGGATATTTTAGTTATTAAACCATTTGTCCATTTCCTTTCCTTTATGTTTTCTCTCTTCCATCCAAACAGAATGGATCAGAATATTTTCTTTCCACTTTTCTCTCCTCTCAACTTTTCTTCTTATCCAAGCGGAGCCTAACATTGAAGAGCAGACAAGCTTACAAACACCAAGTCCACAGAGAGAAAATCACATAAAACAGTAACAAGCTTGAAGGTGTTCCGGTTTCATCAATAATCGTCATATTTTCAATTTCATTCCCAATGATTAAGCAAAAACCCATTCAATCAGAACATCCAGATTCAATCTTAGATTAATCAATCAAAAGTTAACATAAACATCCATGACACTGAGAGCTGACTGACTGTGAGAGATTGAGTGAGCAGAAGAGGAACTATCATGATTTAAAATCCAACCTAACCAGCCATCGATGAAGCTCTTGACGGAGGACTAGAGCGATTATAACGATTAGATAGGAGTTTAAACTGAGTCAAATGAGATCTGCCATGCTGCCTTTGGGCCGTTGCAAAGACTTGAGCGGAGGCCGAAGATGGAAGCGCCAGACGTCCGAGGAGAAGTCGAGATTCAAGGAGAGCTTGTGTGGAGACCGGAGATGGAAGCGCTGCGCTAAAGGAAGAGGGAGGCCAGATTAGAGGAGCCACCATTGAGACGTTGAGAGGAGCGAGGATGAGGACTGAGGCTGAAGGGACACTGCCATCACCGCTGAGATGCTGAAGGAGTGAGGCTGAGGGGCTGCGCGATGGAGTGACCGTCTGACTGAGCGTGCCTTCCGCATTTGAGATGGTGAGATTGAGTGGAGTGTGAAGCCTAGGGGCCCGTTTGGTTCAAGGAAAAGATGGGAAAAGAAAGGAACACAAGAGAATGGAAAATTTTTTGACATGATATAGCTGGTATGCACTAGAATGAAAAATGATTTGATGGAAAAAAATTTTGTTTGATTGAGTTAAAATTGTTAAAATATAGTACAAAAATTTTGTCAAATGACAAAATGTGTAAAATGAGATTTAAAAATATATGTATTTATGAAAGAAGACATTATGCTTTCCCATTCAAATTAAAATGCACTCTAGAAATGAATATTAAATTTCTTAAATTGCATTCAAATGAATCTAAACCACATTCGAATAATGTTTATTTTTAAGGTGAGTATTACATTTTTAATACCCATTGGAATGAGTCTTATATCTCATTCAAATGAGACCCTTAAGATATTATAATGAGTTCTGAAAATGAATATTGAAGTATGCATTGCCTCGTTCGAATGACCTTATACTCATTCGAATAAGGCCCCCATATTCAGCATATTCGAATGAGTTCTGAAGATGAATATTGAAATATGGATCTTCATTTGAATGAATTTTCAAGTCCATTCGAATGAATATTAAAGATTTTAACACTTAATGCTTTATTCGAATATGCTGAAGATGAGACATTCTATTCGAATAAACCAACCTTCCTTTCAAATGAGCTTTTGAATCAAGTACTAGGTTACCTTCAAATAACTGTAACTTCTTCATTTCAATTTCAAATTTAACAAATGACATATCCCTGAAAAGCTCTTTAAGTTTATTTTCAAATGAAATAAAAATAATTCCTAAAACTATTGTCTTTCGAAAGATATGATAACCAGTAAACAAAGGTTAGTGATGAACTGTTAAATCTGACCACCAAGTTTTGAAATTCATATATCCTTCATTTGAAATGATTTGATATTCTTCTTAGTGTTTATGAACTACATAATGAGTCTAATTTCAAAGGAAATAAGTTTTACATCAATCGGATTTGTGGTTTGAGATACATAATCAAAATACTGAATATATATCAAGAACAAAGCACAACAAAGTTGCTGAAATGTGTACTTCATTTGAATGAGATTTGTCACAATCGAATGAGCTGCTGAAAATATTAGTTTGTGCAATAGTATCATGCCTATTAAGCATAAAAATATCTCTTTTGTAATATCATGCCTATTAAGCAACATCAACGTAAATGAGACAACATCAAAATATCTCTTTTGCAATATCATGCCTATTAAGCATGTTTTGAAAGCAAGGTATGCTTTGTGTTTGTTGGCTGAATATCCATCAGAAGGAAGGTTAGATGGTTCTCCTAATGAACCTTCATATTTCCAGGGGCATGGTTTTTCTATTTCTTACTAAAATGATGCTACCATGGTTTTCGGGATAATGTTGCAGTTACATTGAGACATTTGAAGCTAAACTGAATGGTGATATGAGTTTTTCATTACAATTGAGCAGCCATACTTCTGACGAAATAAATTGTCTGAGTACATCTGAAAGAAGCTACAAAAAATAAGATTGAATAACTCTCACGTGTACCTACTCAAAACTGCACTGTTATTCACAAACACAAAAAAGTTGCAGCAAGAGAAGGAGTACACGAGTTCACAGAGAAGGATAGACAATGAGAAGGAGAAGAAAGCTATCATTCTCAGACACAAAAATTTGGCGTAGGAGAACAAGCTCACGACTTTAAACACTCAGAATGTCAGTGAGTATATTCCTTCTCTTTTGAACGAAAAGGGAAGGCATGGAACTAAAGATCATGTTCATGTCGTTGACATGGTGAAATGACTGGCTCCAACAAATATCGAACATGGAAACAAGTAGATTTTCTCAATATTCTCTTCCTTCCATTCGTTTGATTGTTCTCTTTATTTTGGTCGATAAAGATATCCTGGGTCTTGAGATCTATACTTGGACTTGTTTGGGATGATTTTATAAAAATAAGGTTATATAAGTTAAGAAAAAACAATATTTTCATATACTTACTTCATAGATTGTAAATAATATTGAACAAATATATTTCACCTCTAACCCAAATATCCACGGTCAGTGTGTTTGGTTAAGTGTTTGAAGCTGAAAAAAATGAGCTTCGGAGCCCAAAAAGATATATGGAGAGGCAATACGTTGAATCAAGATACAATATGGTGTAAGTGATTTTTAGACATGAGGAGAAATGAGCTGCTTCTTGGGCATCACAATGAGAAAAGGAAAGGAAAGGAAAGGAGAAGAGATATAAAAAAAAGGAAAGGAAAGGAGAAAAAGTCAAGAGAGTATTAATATAAAAGTCTGTTAACTTTTTAAGAAGATTAAAAAATTAAAATAAATTACTTAATTATAACATATATTATGAAATATTTATATGCATCATTATATAAAACAATATATATGTGTGTGTAAATATGCATTATTTAATAGATTCATATCACTTAATAATGCATTTATTATGAAATATAAAGACTCGTGGCTTGATCTATCCAATTAAATTTTTCTGACATATTTAACGGATGGTCCTATGAAATAATGCTAAATACTTAACATAAAATTGAAAGAATTATACGTATTAATTCTCAAATTTTTCAATGAAATTTAACGGATGGAAAAAATCGAGGTTGAGAGATTCATTTTAAATACAGAAGCAATATAATTTTACGAAAAGCTCAATCAACCAACATTGATTTATAAAAAAATGTTTTGTCATGTTTTTAATAAAAGCTCTATATCAAATATTTATGTCATGTTTGGTATGATGGAAATCACCCTTAAAAATGGAAATGAAAATGAATTTCATGCTGCAAGTTTGTTTGGCATGCAAATGGATCATGGAATTCAATTCCATGTGGAAGCCATTTTGATGGAAATGGCTTCCATCACATGACCTATGGAATTGTTCAAAATTCCATGGAATTTCACGTATGCCCATATTGTTCTTCATCTTCATACGTCAACGAGCACAGCTGCTAGAGAGCACCAACCAACGCCGGCGAGCACAGCTGCTAGAAAGTAGTTTAGAAGGTCTGGAGCAGCTCGAAAGGTTTGGACCACGTATGCCGACTCCACTGTCGGCGAAGGAGTTGGAAGGTCTGGAGCACCAACCATCGACACCAACCATTGCTCGGAAGGTTTGGAGCACAAACCATCGACACCCACTGACGGTGACAAACTCGACAGCGACACCCACCGACGACTACTCCATCCCCGATGACCATCTTTCATTAGATGAACCCAGATGCTTTCAATTTCTAGACGGTGACTCCATCCCCGACGGCAACTCCAACAGAAGACCACATAAGTGGGACTCCATCCCCGGGTCCATGCCGACCACTACATAGGCCAATGGTATCTGAGAGAAAGCAAGCAGCACCTTGTACAGTTGGGCTAAGCACGAAGAAGCAAAGAAAAAGATTTTTAATTTTTTAATTTTAAAAGGATATTTTAGTCTTTTATATAAAAACTAGATTCTATTTCGATAGCATATCAAACATATTTTTAAGTTCAATTTCCATCTACATCTCCATCTTCATAGCAATATCCATTTCCGTTTCCATCAAAATCAATTCCAACGTACTAAACAGGCACTTAAAGATTGCATCTAAAGTCGGTCTAATAAAAAAATACATTTTATCTGATGAATCATATCACATTAGACCAATTACAGTCCAAAAACTCAGTGATCGAGGGAGGAAGCTTTTTTTTTTTAGAAAATTTTTGGAAGGAGTCTCCCACGATTCAAGGGTAGAGTGAAATCTCCATTTCTCTTAAATGATATCAATATTAGGCATGGCAAACAGACAATCATCCTTAAATGTTTATCTAAACATCTAGGAGCTAAAATGACTTTTCAAGTATCATGATTAAAGCTACAACAAAATAGTACTCCCGAAACTACCCGTTGTATGGTAGTTGAACCCGCTCGGGCAGAGAGGAGGCTTTTTGAGAATACCGAGGTAATTTCATATCACAATTTTTTAGTACATGCTTGAAAAATCTTTCCTCCAACGTTACACGTAAACCAAAATAAAAAAATCTTAAAATCCGTAAAAAGCATCTTAAAATCCAAAAATTCTTCTTGAATTCGGTAAATTCTTCTTGGAATTTATAAATTTCTTTCTTCCAACGGATTCCCAAACACACTGATGAGTCATATCAGATTGAACAATAGCTGGTTGAGGTTTATGCATTTTTCTCTTTACAAACAAAGAAAAGACGAGCATCAAACCTAAAATTCCATGGTTTGTTGGTTGGTTTTATAAATGCTATATATTTTCTCACAAATCCATTTTTTTTGTTCCATTAGAGTGCATTTTCTTAATAAATTGAATTATTTTATTTGATTTAAATATTAATCCCTTCCTAGCTACTTTTACACTCTACTTGTCATTCACCTCATGTAGCTACAAAACTAGGAAAATAATATTAAGTGCTTATACCTCACTAATTGCCTTGAAAAGCCATACACTGCCCCATTTTTTTAAGACCACAAGTGAAGTTGGTACGAGAATTTTTATATTTTATTTATAATTAATTCGTCCCTTTTTAAATATAAATTAAAATAAACATATCAAAGGCAGGAATAGGCTGGCATGCTCATGCCCGTTACTCTAAAAGGTTATTAAACAAATTGGATGGGGATTTATTGAATCTTAAGAAGTGGCCCCTACGTACCTCACATTTTAGGGTTGTTCCTACTTCAATTATGACTCCACATTAAACAAATCATATGGATATTTGATGAATAAATAATTAAGGTTGGTTTTCTTAATTAAACAAAAATGAATTAGTCTAAATGTAATCATAATTAATTAAGCTATGGAAAGTGTCGTACAAGAATCCTATGTGTGTAGCACATTCAGCTTACTCTGTGTCACTGTCACACTCCAATTTATTATTTTGACACCACATTTAAGTCACTTAAACACCTAAAAACATTTGGGATATATGTAGTATACATCAAATTTAAAATATAAATAAGATTTAATGATAGGAAAATTTGTTGAAATATCTTCATTGCAAAATTTATCACCTAAAGGTATCTAAAACCTCATGTGGAGTGCAACTTTTCTTTATAGGTATACAATGTATATAGTTATGTATGACTGTCTTCCATTTTACACATGATTAAAAATATATTACACACAACTAAAAACCAATTATACACATTGGAAATGTTTTACTCTTAGGCTCTTAAATAAATTTTTTATTCAGATAAATCAATATAAATCATGTAATAAGGGAATTTTCAACAATTTTTCCTTAATAATATCATGTAATTTTTAAAAAATAATATAGTCCATTGATATCAAATAAAATATCTCCTACTCTGATCTTTATCATAAGGACATGCATATTTCATAATATAACATATTTTGTTTAAAGGATTTTTCACCTAATATTTCTAATTAATTATAAAACTTTCTAATTGCCTAAATTTTTCTAACTAATGACTTTACTGATGACGGTTTACAATTTTATCAGAAATAACTAAGTTAACCAACCTCTTTAAGTTACATAGATTTATTAATTATAGCTTATAAAAAAGGTAGGAGAGAAAGTAATAGATAACATGATTATATAAAAGAATGAGTTAAGATGCATTCAATAATCTAAAATATCTTTTAGGTTGATTCAACGCGCTAAAGTATGTTGCGGCATATTCAGCACACTAAAGTATCTTTTTAGGTGTGTATATCATCCTAAACTATTTTTTATACATCAAACACTATGAAATATTATTGTAGATGCGTTTGAAACCTTAATATTTTTTGGTATACCTAACATCAAGGCATGAAAAATACTTTAGGAAACTATAAATACCTAAAAAACACTTCACTGTATTAAATGCACCGCAAAATATTTTATAATACTATATAAATCAAAGAAAATATTTTAAGATGTTGGGTGTACCTTTGCATAGAAGAATCAATGGGTAATCACTTGTTGTCCAAAAGATAAATGGATAATTACTTTTAAAAAGTATACTAAATTTAATTTAGCCAGATAATATAATTTCGTGAATTATTAATAGCTTTTTGCAGAAAAGCTTCCTCCTAACCCTAATAACGAAAATGAAAAGGGTGGGCATAATCATTTAATAGCTTTTTGTCGGCCCTCACATGCACTGCATATGGCATCTCTAGCTCTCATTTCATAATTCAAAGTTTGTGTTTGCTTTTTTGTCAAGGTAAGGTAATATTCTATTATAGAACAATTAACATGTTTTATTAATTTATGATTATAAGCTATCGGGATTAATTTACATAACTCCACGAAGTCCCTCCCTTGAACGAATATTTCTTACTGCTTACATTAATGGTCCTTTTTGGAATCACGTTTAGAAAAGTCAAACGTACGTTCAACAGTCTTTTTCTATAAAATGAAATAATCTTCTTCACACATTTACCTCATAAATGGTAAAACTACTTCTTCACTGCATTCTCAAATGGGCCTAATAAATCTTAATTATTAGCTTAAGAAATAACCACAGACAATTTTGAACATTAGATTATGTTGTATAAAGCATATTATTTGGACTTTTATGGCTTTTAAATTACACTAGAAGTGACCATTGTTAGATACTAACTATTTCTAAAGGGGGTAGTTGAAACTAATAATTGGTAAACCCAAAGAATAATTGGTTATGTATATGTTTGGAAATGCAAAAATGAAAAAAAGATGGGGGGAAGTGGAACCAAACAAGACTTAAGAATGAAGTTAATTTCAGCATCAGGTAAACGACATATGACTTATTTTTTTTGAAGTTCGCTTCCACACATTTTCTTTTCTTGCAAACAATCCTTCCTTCCTTCATTACATGCCAAAGGGTCAATTTCATTCACAGACTTTAACTTTTTTTCCCCTAAATAAAAAAAGTAGGTAAGTAATTAAGTCCTGGACAATCACTAAACTCACATAAAAGCTAGCTTACGTAAATACTAAGGGGTGAAGCTGTGTAAATATTAATAACCATACTTATTAGTGTTGAATGTTGAATATCATCTTCATGCTTATATTTTAATATTTTGGGGTGTGTTTTATATTATTTTAGATTTTTTCTACGTGTTATTAAGTTAAAATGTTACCTTCTATAGAGGGGAAAAACAAAAAAATCACGTTAAAATCCTCAGACTGGTCCAGACAGTTTATCAGACCAAGTTCAATCCAACCCAACTTCTGGTTGGTGCTGGATAGAACTTGACCTCAGATTGTCTTGTACAACCTAAAATCTACACTGGACCAAACATAAGGTCAACTCAGTTCAATCTCATCCATGCACACTTGTGCTTAAGGGGTTTTCAAAAAGTAAAGCCTATTTCTTTAATTATTAGAGGCCATCAAACGCTAAATATGAGCAATTTTTTAGCAAAAGTTCGGATATTGATTCGTTACACTGATCATTTTCTTCTTAATATCCAACAGTGTTGCTAAAGTTAAAGCATGCCTCATTGATGTAAAGTAATACATTTACAGCGGACCTTTTTACCCTAATTATCCCAGAGAATGTAAACAATGTGACTGATGACATTTTCTAAAATAAAATCATGGATTTCTTTTACTTTCAACACTGGTTGCACGCACGTACTTAACAGTCGATATAGAAAGTGAATGGTATTTTTCTCAGTTATATATCCTTTCCACACCTACCTAATATAATAATCGATGTATAGAGTTAGTGTAATTTCTACATCAGTTGTATCTATAATGGTTTTTCATTTTGGTGTTAAAAAAAAATCCTCTTAACCATTGTAAAAAAAGGTATTTTTGCAGTGATGCCTAGCAGAGAGTTTGTTTAAACATAAAACTCTAATGTTGACAACAAAATTTAAGTAACTTCTTTTTATAGAATATGAGTCAAGTGACTTGAGTCACAGCACAACATCACATGCAGGCACATATGGGAATTAATTATTAAATAAAATGTTTTTGAGTACTGAAGAAGGCAAATGTTTACTTTTTGTAGGGATTTTCAAGCGAACCACATTAATGGTTGATGTTAATAATTTACACAAGTTCGATATAAATTAAAGAAAGCAAGAAATTAAACTTGTTAATTCTGATTATTATACAAAGTGGTTGGTTTCTTGAGGACTTGTAGTTATTGTTTCTAGAATTTTGGAACTGGTTGGACAAGCTGAATGAGATTATTCTGGTGATGGATGAAAGTAACATGTATTGAAAGTCAAATTGAATCAAGAATTATGGTATTGTGCATAGAAAAAAGTGTTGTGAATATTTTTGACATCTTAAAAAATGTTTTGAAGTTTGTAAGATTTAAATAATTACTTTTGGCATATTTTCACTGGGTTTGGTTTAATTGGGCTCACTTGTATTATTCCTCCTCATCTATAATATTAGTCAATTTAAATAGTTAATTAAAAAATAGAAATGATAGGTATCTTAAATTAAAACATCTTTTTAATTTTTCCCTTATTAAATAAGGTTTGGAATGAGAGACAAATACAAAAAAGTTAATTTTAAGCATTCATTACAAGGTAAAATTGAAAAATGAGCATTAACTATCATGTAAGTGATTTATATCATTAGTCAACCCATTATTCTAGAAGCCGCAGGGAGTATATAGTATATTTGATTCTTAATATAAAGGTTAGAAACTAATTTGGATGGAAATCCCTTAACACACACACAATTAATGGGGATATTTTGAGAAAAATATTGTAAATTTAAGAGACAAATTAGACTGAGATATTATATTTAGAACTAAATCGAATCAAATTCCCAACTAACTCTTATATTAAAAATTAAACATAAGATCATTCAAAAAGTTAAGATAATCATAACTTGCAATTAACTTGGCTTGTTGTTTTAGGATTAAAAGGACCAAGCTATCTTTTTTGTTGAGAAAAAAGAGCCATAGATATTATATATTAGTACATAATTGAATATGTTGCAGAGCAAAAGATAATTAATTTATTAGTAGGTGGAAGAGAGCCCACAAAAAAAAACAGAGAGAAATTAAAGGTAAATTTTGGAAGGGAATGACAACAGAAACAGCTCAGTTTTGGTGTGTTTTGAATGTTTAGTACCTTCAATCACTCAGACATTTAGGCAACACCAGCTTTTCTTTCTTTCTTTCTTTTTGGACAAAAGGCAACAACAGCTTGAGTACGCATCAGAATTAAGACCATTTAGGCAAAAAAAAAAGTAAATCTTTATCAAACCAATTTATAGATATTAAGAAAATAGTTAAATTAGTTCTTTATAAAAAAAATATGTGTTGGTTTTCATATACATTTTAGAGCCGTTTAGATTAGCGGTGGAAGCTGCTTTTTCCAATGTAATTTATGTTTTACAAAGTATATGAGATGAGTTTTATTTTGATTTGTTTCAATGTGATTCACAACTCTCCCTTCCATTATCTTAATAAGAGATAGGATTTACTATAAGGTCTCATGAAAGTGATTTAATTACTCAAAAGTCTAATAACAATTAAAGAGTATGTAATGATACATTTTTATCAAATGTTTAATAAGGCATATATGCCTTACTATGTATTTTTTAATGTTGTTAAAAAATTATAATATCCCATTGTCATTAAAAATAAAAATTGAAGGTATGCATATACCAATCTTTTAATTATAAATTCCTAAAGATTTTTCACCAAAATCTACACCTTGAATTATTTGGATCTTAATTTTTAATTGTTAAATTAAATTTCAACAATATTGATAGTATATTCGAATAATTGCTCTTTTAACCCAAATGTTTGAATTGTTGTCTTGTTCTGAATTTTTGCAAAAAAAATACTATGAAAGGTTTGTACAAAATTTTGTTTGAATGAAAATTTGTAGATTGTTATTTTGTTTTGAATTTTTTGCTATTTTGTTCTAATTTCTATTTATTTTATTATTTTTAATATACAAGCAATCAACAAAGCATATAAACATCTTATTAATTTATGATGGAGACTTATCTTGTGCACACTTACCAAGAAAATTAAGAAATAAAACGGAATGGAGTAAAGAGGAAAAGTCTAGTTAAAAAATAGGAAGAAGAAAAAGGGTTAAAAAAAAAGAAATGACATACAGATAAAATCACAAAATTAAAAAATATCAAATAAGGCCTATAGACATTATTAAGAATTTGATAAAAGTGTAGGTTTAAATTAGAATTTGTGTATTTCATATGGGTTTATTATTGGCATCTAGTGATATAATAATATCATAAACCAAAAGTTGCAAGACACTAACACTAATTTAACACATTGCACATAAGTAGGATTTTTTTAAATAAATCTAAGCTAATTTAATAATTTTAATTTGTGATGTATAATCTGAACTATGCTTCTTAATTCACATTTTATAATCCTAGTATTGTGATCATTCTGTTTGGAGAGCCCATTGGGTGAACGACCGTTGGGAAAAATGACTTTTGAAAATGACTTTTGGGAGAATGAAAAAATTTTATGTTTGGATAAGCCGTTAGTAAAAATGCAGTTACGTTTGGATAAACCGTGGTAAGAATGATTTTTTGAAAAAACCCCCCCTCTCTCCTCTCTCTCTCTCCCCCCTCCTCCTCTTCTTCCTGCTCTGTTTTCTCTTCGTTGATAAGGACATACAGAGCATGTCGGGGCTGGTGATTCTCTACGGCAGCATTGTGAGGAGAAAGTGGGCCGTCAACTCTGCTTTCATGTTTCAAAGCCGGCGAGGATGAATTTCAAAGCTTGGATTATGTTTGTGCTGTTGTGGCTGACGTTTTCGTACACGGTGGGAGCTTTCAGCTTGTGGGGTGCAGATTCCTGTTTCACTAGGGCGTCATGGACTACTCCGGCGGCTACGTCATCCATCTTTCTTCTGGTATTGCTGGTTTCACCGCCACGTACTGGGTGGAAGCTTCGTGAAATTTGCGCCGTGGAAAAGTTGACGGCAGATGCTTCGTTGATGGAAGTCCTCCGTCGTCGGAGAGCCTCCGCTTAGGCAACCCGCCGCCGCCTCCCCAGCGTTGTCGAATCTAGAAAAGGAAACGGCGTCGAGAGGAGCTATGTTCACGCGTACGGCAGCACCGTTTGGGAAAATGCCATCGTTTGGGAAAATGCCGTTCTGAAAATGTCAAACCAAACGTATTCTCCGTTTACGTAACAGTTCAAAAGCCATTTTGGAGTCCTAACGGACTCTCCAAACGCAGCCACCGTCTGTTTGGTTTGCCCGTTTAGGTTGGAAAATGAATTTTGGGACGTTGAGCAGAAGTCGTGCCTGTTTGGGAAGCCATTTTCCCAAACGGTGCACATAAGTCGAGACAAAACCATCTTGAAATCTGTAAAAACCATCTCGAAATTCATAAAAACCATCTTGAAATCCGTAAAACCATCTCGAAATTCCCAAAATACCTCAAAATCCATTTTCCCAACGAATTCCCAAACAAACACAGTGGAGTAACGTTTGGGAGCCCATTTTCGAAAATCCATTCTCCCCCGACGGCACGTTTCCAAAACGGAGGCAAAACAGAGCTTAGATTCCCTTCAATGCAACCGTACGCGTCAGGAATCCATTCAGCCTTACGTCCAGTCGTGTTTTGGCTTTCCCTGTCTCTAATAACCCTCGGCGCATTCGTTCTTCGCAGCCTTCAGCACATTCGTTCTTTGCAGTGTAGACGGTCTCGACTTCATTCTCTTAACGCTTGCAGCTTTGCTTTCCTTCCTCCGCACCCGTCTCCCACATTTTTGCTCAGATCAGGTGCGTCTCTTACTCCCTGCTTGACGGTGCTTCGATCTGGTGCGTCTCTTACTCCCTTCCTCTTT